>JARJDQ010017299.1:0-25172 GCA_030264215.1 Geostiba sp. GC000077 | reverse complement strand
TTTCTGTCACTTAGTCAGTCAGTCAGTCAGTCTCATCCGATTTTATATATATAGATTTGTTGGGATCGTGACGTCATGTGGACCCACAACCAAGCAACGAATGGAATTCTCGAAATTCTCTAAAATTTTCAAATTTTGCCACGTTGCGAAGACCAAAACTGATTTAAATTGTGAATAATATATTGAAGGGTACAGTTAGAGCAACTTAACTAGGTAAAACCGTTTATCAAGTTGGCCACAGACGGAACGCATTAAAAGCAAGCGAGTTAGTAGGATCACCAACAAGTACTGCCAGGAATAATCTTCATTCGTAAATTTAGCAAAGGTTAGAATAATGAAAAGATCCCATTATATTAAAAAAGTTCGTGATTCGTGATTTCGCGACCCCCCGGTTGAGAAACACTGGACTAGAAGAATACAGGACGTCCATACGTGGTCTACAAAAGGAACCGGTTGTTCTCTGTAATTTTTTGTTTTCGTTCTTTGGTTAACTGTGGTAGCTATTATATAGAAGGGTCTTATCATGAAGTATGCGCACTTGCGCACAATGTTTGTCTTGTGGTGTAATCAAATTGAAGTCACTCTGGAAGCGCGAGACGCTGAGCCAGCAAGAACGTGACTCACGTGCGTAAACAACTGGATGACTTCGATGCGTTGCGCAGCAAAACCAAAACGCGACAATTTGCATGCGCTGAGAGTCCTGAGAGTGCGATGGTTTGTGAAGACGGCCAGTGCAAGACCTGGTGCGGCGCGACGTGGGCTAGAGCCTGGCGCGTTTTTCCACCGATGCCCCATCTGACTCAGCGGCTATCTGCCCGAGCTCCTCGAGTCGCGGCCGACTTATTTTAAGCCCGGGAGCGTTCCCCTACTTTCCTGCCGCTGCCGCGCATTTTGTTTGATTCCCGTCCTTTTTTCTGGGCGCGTTCGCTCGCAAACCGCCGGCGCAGGCCAAATCCCGAAAACTAAATGCGTGGACCGCGCGTCGCCGGTATTTCGAATCGCTGCTGCTGGTAAACGCGCGGCCGCACATACACAGGGAGCGCGCCGCGTGCCGCGCCGAGCGAAAAACCTCGCGGCGGCGTCCTCGTGCCTTCTATTTTTCATCCACCGTATCAGAAAACGCAATTCCATGTTCATTCCCGAATGCGATCGGGCGGCATGCGAGGCGGGCGCGATGTGAGCGCGAATACACGGCGTACAATAATCTCGCGCGTGTTGCGAAGTTGCGTTTTGTTCTCGCCAGTTTCGCGCGGCCCAAGAGCTGACCGTGTGCAGTGCGCCTTGATTCCATCGCGAAAAAGGTAAGGACGCCGCCGCCGGCCACCACCACCTACCTCCAAAGCCATCCGGAACAACATCATCAAACTGAGGAGTGCGCCGCGCCGAATTTCCCAATTGACCCTGCGCTCAGCACCAATATCTGAGAGTTATTACCTGTTCCTGGTTATAGCGCATCGCAGCAGTGAGGTTTTGGATTTTATTTGAGGAAATGGAAAATGCTTTTTTTTTTGATTCGCTGCCAACCGTACAATTATCCCGGCCAAATTATAATTCTGTATTCATACAATATCACCACACAATTCCGAGTTGTCTCTAAACTCTAATCTACTTCAAACAATGTAAAATTAATTTCTTCAAGTCACAATGTTGTGTTTATTTTCTAAATATCGAAACTCCTCTTGGTGCCGAGGAAGAACATTCGGAGATTTCTGGTTTCGAATAACACTTCCATTCTTCAGTTGGTTTTTTGCTGTTTATTTGAACAGCTCCGTGGTGATCGTGGTGCATTTATTTATCTTGAACTGTTTATGCGATACCACCATCTACGATTAATTACTGGACCATTTCACAAGAGTTGCTCACGGAACCGTTGCGTGTGCCCTTAGTTGACTCGATGGCACCAACAGCGACGATGATGTCGTCCCCGGCCTCGCTCAGCGGCAACCTTACCACCATGAAGCGCCACAACGACTTCTCCAACTCGCTGTACCACCACACCACGACCAGCCCGCACCAAACATCGTACACACAGGGATGGATATCCTATATGACCTCGATGGAGCATGCCAACGAACAATATCAGGTAGGTGTCCATGTCCAGAAGGCCATGACAAACAAGTACAGATTTGGGCCGTCAACATCAAACTATTTCATTTGTCACTCGACACACGCGCGTTCGTAATCTCAACGCGATCATGGCATCCGAATACGGGGAAATGAAGCGGCCTGTGACGAGACGCAAGCCGGACGTTCGCGGAGCCACATCGCCCGACAAAGAGGTGTAATCATGCTCCCGCTAGCTGTGAGCCAACACCATTACATCCCGTTTTAACGCTGTGGTTGCTTTGCTCTCAATTTCAGCACAAGCTGCTATCATCGACCACGTGGAACCCGTTCACATCCCAGTACCCGCCAGCGTACAACGTCTACAATGGATTCGGCTCCACCGGCGACACCAGCAGCAACGAAATCAGCGACCTCGTCGACCAACTCACCGATCTGACCATCGGTGATCGGCGTCGGCTCAAGCGTCTCCCAGCCACCTACCTCTGTCATCTCTGCTTCCAAAAGGGTCACTACATCAAAGATTGCCCAAAGGTAACATCAAACGTCCCATAATAAGCATGATAATCAATTCTTGCTCATTTCCCTGCAGGCCCGTCCCAAGGGAGAGGGCAAGACACCATACCAGGGGCGCAAGCGCTGCTTTGGCGAGTACAAATGCCCGCACTGCAAACGAAAGTGGATGTCGGGCAACTCCTGGGCCAATAAGGGCCAGGAGTGCATCAAGTGCCACATCAACGTGTTCCCGCACAAGCAGCGCCCTCTGGAGAAACCCGACGGGCTGGACGTCTCCGACCAGAGCAAGGTGCATCCCCAACTGCATTGCCAAATGTGTAAGGAGCTGGGCTACTACTGCAGACGCTATCAGTAATCAAATTCGCAAGGAAATCGCTGGGAGGGCTGAAGGTGACCACGCCGACACCTCATCATTTTTTTTTGTTTCTTATGTCGACCGCCTTTTTAATTTTGTCATGACCTACGAATATTTACTATGATTTTTATTGATTTCATATATTTTTTTTATACACACGAACATTTTTCTATTTTATTACGAGTATATTGCGTTCGTTCTCTCATTATGCGCTTAAACATAGTCGTTGTTGACGTTGACTAATTTTCGATGTTCAAATATTTTGTAATTTAAGGCTGCATTGATAAGTACCGCAGAATATTGTTAAAGTATGCACAGATCGAAGGGAAATTGTTTAAAAATTTGATATTTTTATTTTGTTGACATGTCAGAGATATATTATATATCTTATAGATGATAAATAAATTAATATTATTTCAAAGTACAATATAGAATATATTTCAGTACCTAAAACTATGAGTTATTACATTAGAATTTTAAATTTTAATTTAAAATTATATTTCCATATTTTTCTTGATATTTACCGAACGCGTCCTCCTGTTTAACATTTTTAAAAGCTTCTTTATAGATTCTGATAGCCAAGAAAAGGCTCATGAAGATGCAACCCGTTCCCAACCCCTCATGGATCGGATAGTGACAAAAATTCACGTTGCAATTTGACGACATGAGGCGGAAAAGCCTTGATCTTTTCCGAACGCCTCCGCCTTTTTTAAGTTTCTCTACGTATATTAGCCATGAAGACGCTCTTTAAGATGCCCCCTGACACAACCTTCACAGATTACGGGAAGGGTATTATAGTATATTGAGCACCTAGGGCATTAAATGGGGCATTAATAGATTAATACTCATTGCCGCCTGAGGTGCTCATGATATTTTTTTGTCCACATTTTATTCACTTCAATCACAATCTTTTTTATGGTCCACGGCGTGCGAGTATGTGTTCCGTGACCCCCCTGGGGGCCAGCTGGAAATAATCCTCCCAGAGGGAGCCAGGGGGTTGATAGACAAGGGGGGTTGGTATATAGAACAACAAAAAAGGCAAAAAATAATTTAAAAAGTTTGATGAGCCCGGGACTCGAACCCGCTGCCTCTTGCATCGCAAGGAAACGAAGCATGCCGTCTCGCCGCAGCCATCTCGCAGCAGCCATCTCGCCGCGCGCCACCTATTTCAAATAATTTAAATTATGCATAACACACATACCTCCAGGACACTTTCCATGCACCCGGTATTAAAGTCAATTTTGAAATCTTGGCGATTTTTTCCTATATTTTGACGAAATCTGGCGGGAAAACCGTTAATATTTTTCGAACGCCTGCTCCCATTTTAATTTTCTTTGCAAATTTTGTTTGCCAAAAAGACGCCCTATAAAATATCCCTCGTCCCAACTCCCCCAGGAATTGGGCAAGTGTCTTAAAATCCACTTTGAACATGTTTAGATGTTTGTATTTCAATTTTTAGGTTTCTTTGCAGATTCTGATACACAAATATCTCAGGTAATTGTAAATGCACTTAAAAGTTGTGCAAATTTGCATAATTTATGACCTTGCATCCTAAAAGCAAAGAAGTCAGCAATAAAACAAAATCATCCGTATTCATATATCTGTATATTAATTTAAAAAGCATACATGAACGTTTTTACAATAAATAGTATATGTAGGTATATCATGTTTATTTTCATATATGTATGTTTTAATGAGTTCTGATTCTCGCGTCGCTATGCATCTATCATATAACTACGGTTACAGTACACAGTCATTAATGAGAACTGCAATTGCACAAAATGATACTAAAACATATCATTCGCCTGGCTCCGTAAGTCATTGCTCGGCCACACCACACCACCTTCATTCAGCATTGCATTCGTTCCATATTATAAATACACATCGGATAATAGTTTTCGTCGTACGAAAAATAACTCTTCATATTTGCTTCATTTATCGGCAGCACTATATACATAGCTCTCTTTTAGTTTTTAAAACATTTAAGCACCTCACATTTCTCTACAAGTCTAAAACAAATAAATACTCATCGTAGGTACATATATTCTTGTATGTACTTAAAGCTAATCTCATTTTGTTGTTGTCACTTTTTAGTGTTAAGAGTTCACACAATAGTTCATCTAAACTCTTTCGTTTTCACTTCACTGCATAGCACTATTTCCTAATATGACAGAGATTTGTGTAACTATGACTTGTCTTATTTGTACCCACTAGGTACGTTACAAATATGTAGTAAAAGTTGCATTTTGGCTTTCTACCTTATTGTGTATCATGTGGTGTTGTTCTCTTGCTTTTGCGGTGGTATTATTTCATAAATAACCAATTTGATTAATCAATAATGTTCCACTAGGTATATGCATAGTGTGGGAGCATCGTAATAATAAAGCTTCTAATCACAATTAATGCCCAGCATTGATTCCTTATGTAGACACAAAGGGCAGGGCATGATGGCAACATTAAAGAATTTGTCTTAAGTGATGATACCCGTCTCGGTTCTAGGTGAATTCATCGCCTACATGAAAAAACGCTGCCATAACCAATCACCGCCACAATCTTCCCTCTTAAAACCAGGAAAGTTTTCCCAACGGGCGTGGGGGGAGGGGCAGCTGGAAATTATCCCCTCACAGGGAGCCAGGGGGTTGATTAACAGTGTGTGCGAGAATGAATTGTTTTGGCGATGAATTGTCGTGGCGATGAATTGTTGGCGATGAATTCACCGGATACCACTCGTCTCGCGTCTGTCAATATTCTGGACTCGTGGAGTCCGGCGCGCTTTACTTTTCATTCTGCATGCATGAATATGTTGTATGCATATAAAGTAAAATAAATGCAGATCAAATCGTTCCTGGTTCCTTGTGAGTCGCCTACAAGGAGGTGTATAATTTTTATGTGTTCTTCCCGGGGCCTCCGTCCATGCCGCCGGAGTGCTGGCCCTGGCCGGGCGCCATACTCACGCCGCCCCCAGTCTGATATTTGCTGATGAGGTCGATCGCCTTGTGCGGCACACCGCGCACAGTGCCCTGCGTGAGGATGAAGGGGTCGGCGGAGTGCGCGCGATAGTGGTGGCGAATCAGGTAGCTGTCCTTGGCGAAGGTGCGCCCACACACGGTGCACTCGTAGCAGATGCTCGAGTTGTGCGTGCGTAGGTGGAGCGCGTACTGCGACTTGGAGGTGAACGTCATCTGGCAGCGGTCGCAGGAGATCGGGCGGTCGGAGACGTGTGACCAGCGGTGTGCGATCACGTAGCTCTTCACCGCGAAGCGCTTATCACAGATCTCGCACGCGTACGGCCGCTCGCCGGTGTGTACGCGCTTGTGCGTATTGAGGCTGGACTTCTGCGTGAAGCGCTTCTGGCACTGGTCGCACTGGAAGGGCCGCTCGCCGGTGTGGACGCGCATGTGCACCTCCAGGTAGGGCTTGCGGCAGAAGGCCGCCTCGCAGACGGTGCACTGGAAGGGCTTGTGGCCGGAGTGCAGCTTCATGTGCACGTAGTAGGACGAGGAGGACGAGAGCACCTTGCCGCACACCTTGCACGTCTGCATCTTGTTAGCGGGCGGCGCCGGCGGCAGCGGCGCACCGCCGGCATTGCTGTCGCCGCTGAGCGTACCCTCGGAGAGCACCTCATCCTTGATGTCGCATGTCGGCGTGCTGGGCTCGCTCATCAGGCCGAGCTGCGGGGTGAGCTGCAAGACAGGGCACACGGTCATACGTAAAAAGGGCGGCGCGAGCGTGCGACGGGACGTGGACATCGTCTACAGCAAGCTGGGCATGCAAAGGGTGCGGAGAGGTGGGCTCACATGTTCGCCGGGCCGGTAGGGCTGCTGCAGCGGGTGCAGCTGTTGCGGCTGGCTCTGGTAGAAGCGTATCGGCTCCACTTTGATCTGGTGATGGTCGAACAGGCTGTGGTTCATGATGGGCAGCATCGCGGCGGAGCGCGCGCGTTTATAAATACCCAGCGGGGCTATTTTCGGGCATTTATCACGTCGCAGCGCCTCGCATGCGGGCCCCGCTGGCGGCGGCGACGATGAGGCGGCGGCGACGTCCGCGCCGCGGGTGTATTCTTCGGCTGGTGGCACTGCGTGGATTTGAATTTAGCATAAATTGTTTATATGACAGCCGCAAACAATAAATATATCTATATACGCCGAATACGGGAGCAACGAGCGCACGGAGCGCCGCGTCAAGTCGTCAAACCGCCAAACCAAACCGTTGCGCCGAGCAGGAGCGATCAGCAGCAGCAGGCGGCCGGGTGGTGGGAGAAGCCACCGCTCCCAGCACGCTCATTGGCCCGCAGGAATTCGCTGCAAACGCGCGCGATTTGAACGGCTCGCCGAGAAAAAAATCAATCGCGCGCTGCCGCAATTGATTACACCGCCACCAAGCCACCGACGCCCCATTGTCGCGCGCTCAGCACCCGACGAGCGGCGCCGCGTCATAAAATCTCAATTATTACGCCATGATGGCGCCCACCTAGCAACACACCAGCGCATAAAATCGCTCATTCGCAAATTTCACGTCCTTATCGATTGAGATGTCTTTTGCATGCATGCCACTCACTCGCGTTCTATTATCAGACCGCATATAGTTTATCATAATGCGCATTATTTCATCAAGCACACTCCTTATCCGTTATCCATATACAGAGTGCGAATACTGTCCGGAATTAGGACGCAATGTGATGACCTTTAGAGTCGAAAAACTCGCAGAAACTTACACTAAAAATCAGAATGGTGCACACATACCTTACTTTTATAACTCACAGTCGCTGCGATAACTTATGAAACGTGGATCTGTTTGTGAGAAACGTGTATGAAATGGAAAAGAAGCGTTTCAACGAAATTGTCATTTTATTGCATTCAATTAATGGTTTTTGCCATTTTTTTTTCATGTTAATCGTTATTAATTAGGCACAAGTATTTCAAATTTTATTATTTTAATGATAAAAAACAATCATAATCAAGAAATTATTGTAAAGTTATTGTACACAGATAATTAGTTTGCAAATTACAGATTAGTGGAACGTTCTCCCAGAAAATATTGCAACCGTCGTTGATCGAGGATAAATAAAACATAAAAAGGAAAAAAAAACTAAAAAATCGTATTCGTATTCACAATTTCCGCCTCACCGCCCCAAAAACTATCCGTTAACGGGAACACATGATATAATGTCGTGTTGTTGCTTGTATAATATTATAATATATGCAAGTCGTGGCGCTGCAATGCCCGGTTGCGCTAATAATGTTAACTTGTTATCAGTTATCGAATAGCAATACTTTTCTTAATTCTTAGTTTTGCGGTTGTTAGAGAACGTGTGTAATGTGTTGTGTGTCTGTGCTACATGGTAATTGTTTTTGATGACTTTTGCATCGCTCGCCTTTCGCCGGCTCCGCCGCGGCGCAGAACTTAATTTTAGAATGGGATTGCAGATTTGCAGCTATTGCTACAGCTGTATATATACAGCTAAACAGTTAAATGTTCAAATGAAATACGAGCCGCCGTGTCTTCGTCGCGCCATCCAAACAAATGGTAGCTTGTGTTACTGTTTGTTTGATCATGTAAAATAATCGTTTCGTTTATTATAACCAGAGATGTTGTTTCATAAAAAAAATAAAGAACCGACGTGTAAATAGCCAAACAGCGGCGGTGTGTACAATACATAATTTTTGGAGTTGAATTTCACACAACAGGGCCCGGGGGGCGCGTGCCACCCGAGGATTGCAACTATCGATTGATGTCTCTCTGAATTATTGTTTGAAGCCTTTTTTTTTTGTAAGTTGTTTTGTTTCAGTTTTTTTATACATGGGTCCTGAAGTTGATGTTGTTTATCATTTGATTGATGGTATCATAACGCCCTCGGACCGGAATTAATTTGTGTGGCCGAGGGAGACTGTGCCGGCCATTATTTGTCCAAGGCAGTGTTTGTCTTGATAGCGATTACCACCTGCGCACAAGAACAAGAACGGATGAGCGAGATTTGTTCGGCGGTTAGCTAGAAGCACAAGAGAAGGGAACACGTACCTCTTCACCGCATGATTTGAGTACGGTGCATAGGATATCCTTGCCGATGTCGTATTCGGCGCGCAGCTGCAAACCGATGTCACCGTCAGGGATCTTCAAATCTTCGCGCAGATCGCCGTTGTCGGACATAAGGCTGAGGTAACCGTCGTCGATGTCAGTCAGTTGATAATCTTCGCGCTTCACGTGTGGCACATCCATATTGTGAGTTGATGGACAGATATCTTCGTATTTCTTGCCTGCGGGACGAACAACAATGCGTCAACACTCTCCGGTCAGATCGTCAAGGTCAAGAGGAATCACACATTGAGCCGCGTTTATTTACGACATCTTTTGTTTCACTTTCAATTTCAACAAGCATGCATGACAGTATTATTTCAATAGTTTTAGTGCAAGTTTTGATTGATTGGTTTTGTTGATATTATTGAGGCCACTCATTATTGTTTGGATGCAGATTGAGGCGAGCGTTGTTTTGAGTACTCACCTGAGAATATATCAATGCCAACTAAATGAACTTTAGCATGCCCATGCTTGCCAGTTTTTGAGGTAGACATTTCAACAATCTTGCAGGGCCTAGCCTTGAGCATGACGAATCCGTTTTTACGTAGGGCTGAACATTGCATCGGATAGGTGGCGGACGCACCGGAGTCGCCGGTCTCAAAGTGGGTATCCTCGATTTCTGCCATCGTGCCTGGTTAATCGGTGATCTGCTTTAGCCGCAAAACGAAACGAAGCTGTGGAAGGAAAAAAACACACGAATTAGTAGCCGGGGTTGAAACCGCTGAATGCGAGCGTGCTTCCAGAGTTTTTTTTTTTGGAGCGCTGCGGGAGCGCGTCTGACGCGAGACGCTGGCGGGTACTGAATGCGACAATGCGGCGCCGGCCCCGGCCGTGTGGCCGAGAGCCCCCTTGCCGTTATAGCCACGCGGCAACATGTGGACACCGCCGAGCCTAACCACACATTTCGCCGCTGGCTGGCTGCTGGCACCTCCCGGTCCACGGACATCGGGCCGGCGCGCGGCCGGCGGCGTCGACTGCCTCCTGAAGGGCACCGGCGGGCATGCCCTGCGCGACGCTGTCTGGAGGGCGGCGCGGGCGCAAGCAATGCGCCCGGCTGGCGGCTGGTATCGCGGCAAGGCGTGCGGATTCCACGGCCCGCAAATATAATTGCAACATGGCGCGAAGTATACCGCATCGTCATGCAGCGGCGCCCAAAGGAATTTTCGGCCGGCCGCCGAGCCGCCAACACATCACGCACATCGCCGCCGCACGCCGGACACACGTCGGCTGGCGTTGGTACTCACGATAATTGATTGCGCACAATATTCTAATCGATGCGCCTAATTTCAACGGTAAATATCGCCCGTAAGTCGATGTACTCACATGTGATCAAGATGGAAACCGTGTCCCAAAAGAGATTCGCGGAGCACGCGCCCTCAGCATGTAAAGCACGGGAAGCTACTCGGCGGCAACGGCGCGCCCGCGAAATTCGAAACCCACCGTGCGCAGCAACAAGTCCACCTTCGTTTTCTTCTTAATTTGATTCAATTTACGCGAATTTCGGTAATGTGCGATCGAAAGATGTGGAACACAGAGATGATCTGCGTGATATGATTCCTGCCAATAGCAAAACAAAAGACTAACGGAAATTCACAAGCCTTCTATGATCCAAATCATATAAATAATTCAAGGCAACCAAATCGCTTGTTAGGCAATCCAATATACATACTGATTTTATTAAAACATTCAAAATTTTGCAAAATTTTGCGACATTTCAGATCTTAGAACTTACAGAAATGATCTTCTTGATATCCTACAAAACAACTCAAGAAGAAATGAACAAAATAGAATTCAAAACTCGCCGAAAACGACCAAAACTAACCAAAACAATAAAATCACAAGATAGGCAACCAAACCAACATGTTTTGTTTCGTTGTCAAAATTTCAAATTTTCGTAGAATTTCACACAAAACAAATCAAATAGGATATGAATGAAACCAGGTAAATTACAATTTCTAATTTTATTGAAAACAATCATTATTTACTCCATGAACAATACCAAACTATTACTATGTCATTTTCTCTCGCACGTCGTTCTTTCCTCATTCATTAATCAATAATTCGTGTATCACAAAATAAAACTTACATAATTCATTACGCATTTGCATAACTTACTAAAATTAACAAAAGCTCTCTTCCACCCGATCCACCGTCATTCAAGACAAAATAATTGTAATACAATCGTTCCAAGCTCTCAACGTTTGTTTGCAGTCAATGTGAATTGCTTCCGCGAAACGTACATTCAAAACGAATGAGTAACATACTAATTCATCATCATAACATTCTTAGTAAACATTATCAATAGATATTAATAGACCAACAATGCACATTAACACATGGCTTTTGTTCTTGTTGAAATAGGTAACTCATTTTTAACAATCTTCTCTTTTTATGTTATTTACATTAGGTGATCTGTCTTCTAAATGATTATACTCAAGTCAAACTCGACGTGGAAACAAATGATGTTTGACTGCGTTCGCTGAAATAAATACAAACTACCAAAATTAGAAAGGCTGGCTGTATGTTGCAATTATTTCAATTTAAAAACCAACAATAAGGGGGTTAGTTGTTTCTTTTTAACCCTGTAGATTGATATTGAATGTAGAATGGAGTCTCAGTTTTAATGCAAGCTTGAAGTGTGAATAATTTTCGTGATTTTTACACGGCATGGATGTGTTTTACGTGTGTTACGTGTTGCTGCTTGTTGTTACTCATCTTGATGCAATCCATGCTATATAGAACACAGAGACAGAGAAGTGTGTAGAAATCCGGGGCGTGAAGAACATGTACCTCTTCTAGTTTCTTCTCCAGACAGGTACAAGTCCTCATCGCCACGAAACGTAGAACAATTAATGATTAATAATATCGACGCTCGCACACAACCGTCACGTACTGGTTTGTTTTTAGTTTTCATTCGCAACCGGATCTAGATTCTGGAACTGTAGGGGCGGCGCGCGCGACTAGCTTGAAGGCGCTGGCGAACTCATTGGATCTCTCGATGTACTCGTTGAGATTGGCCAGGTAGCGCTCGACGATCGGCAATGGACGCTAGTCGAGACGCAGCTGGAGCGGCAGCGTGCCGCACTGCATCTTGGAGTCGCGCATCTTCTTGAACGACATGAGCATGTCGTCCATGGTGATGGGGCGCAGCGCGTCGTGGTATTCGTCCTCGGAGTCGGGGTTGGCGGCCGCTCCCTCCGCCTGGCCGGCCTTCGCCGTGTTGCGCAGATAATCGCGCACGCGGTACACGGACGCGTTGCGACAGAGCTCGCGCAGATCGGAGCCGGAGAAGCCGTCGGTGAGGCGGGCGATGTGCGCACAATCGAAGCCCTCCTCGATGGGCTCGTTGTCGAGGATCAGCCGCAGGATATCGGCGCGCTGCGGGGCGCTAGGCATGGAGATGTGGAACGTCGCCGGCATGCGACGCAGGATGGCGGCGTCGAGGTCCTGCGGCCGATTGGTGGCGCCCATGATGATGACGGTGGTGTTCGGGTCGGTGATCAGCCCGTCCCAGAAGGACATGAACTGCGCCTTCATCATCGCCGTCGCCTCGTGGTCGGTGGTGTTGCGCGCGCGCAGAAACGAGTCGATCTCGTCGATGAAGATGATGCACGGCTGCAGCTTGATGGCGAGACTGAAGACGGCGGCGGCGAGCTTCTGGCTCTCGCCGTACCACTTGTCCGTGAGGATGGAGACGTCCAGATTGATGAAGCGCGTGCCGGCCTCCTTCGCCGTGGCCTTGGCCATCAGCGTCTTGCCGCAGCCGGGCGGGCCGTGCAGCAGCACGCCCTTCGGCGGCTGCGTCAGCTGCGAGTCGACGAACAGCTCGCGGCGCTGAATCGGCAAGATGACGGTCTCCCGCAGCTCCTCGACGATGCCGTCTAGGCCAGCGATGTTGTTCCAGGTGACTTTGATGTCTTGCGGATTGATGATGTTCTGCGCGATGAGCATCTCGTAATCGGTGAGCTTGTCCAGCGTGAGCGGTGCATTGCCATTGCGCGCTAATCTGCAAAAGGCTCAAAAAATGTATTGATTGAAACGATTGGCGGATGAGGTTAGGCTCACTTTCTCAGCGCCTCCTCGGCGCGCTCCTTCGCCTTCTTCTTGTTCTTGTTGGTGGGATCCACGCGCTCCATTATCCATTTTATGCTGAAGAAGGTGACGGCGCTCACGAGCGATAGCCGCACGACGAATCCAATGATTTCGTTGCGCGAGAATGATGGCTCCATCATGTTGGATGGGTGGTTGTACAACGTGCGGGAAGCGAAACTCGGAATGCGGACTAGACTGGGACACCGGGCGTGCGCCGAGCTATTGCATTGCGGCGTAAACGTGCCGCCGGTTCGAACACGTTGCTTGCGGATTTTTCACGTTTTGTGCGACACTACGAAACTGCGAATTTTGCCAGAATATGTACAATGAAATTATTTACATAAGATTGCGAATATTACGATGGGTATCTGTTATCACTGTGACACGAGTGCGCGCGACCCCGCACGGCACAATTCGAAACACAAGTTGTGTCAGAATCGCGCTGTTGCCAGATTTCCTCAAACATCGAGTTAAATTTGAAAATTTGAATTAATCTTTATAATACCACTTCATCAGGACGTGATTAGAACCAGAAGAAAAGTCCAAAAACAACACGTTTTCTTCCAATCGGAAATGTAATTTTCTTTGCAAGAACAAACGAAAAATGCAACTTCTTGCGCTTTTGTTTTAGCATTTGTTTGAAAAGATTTTCCTTTCAATTCCATACTTTTAAAGTCATCGAAGGGTGCTTTGCAGAAACAATTTGTAATTATTTTTGATGTAAAAGTAAATCAATCACATCTAACCCGAAAGCATTTCGAGCAGCACCTCTTCTTCGCTTCAGCCAGAGCGAACACCATGGGTGGGAACTTTCGCAATCGCTTCAATCCCTTCGACAATATACCAGGAACCGCCGAACGATACGTGATGGTGGTAGCCCCTTTACGTGGGCCTGCCGGCGCCGTGGCCGCCCCGGGGCCTCCAGCTCCCCCCAATGGTCCCAGAGACGTCGTACGCGAGATCGGATATCAACTACCGCGACACGCGCCGCCCCCGCCAGCCTGGCTTCGCGCCGCCGTCGTCGCAGCGCGCATCCCATCGCCGGAGCGGGTCCAAGTGCCGCATCGTCGAGAGCCTCGAAGATTGGAAGGCGATGTACTTCGTCAGTGTGGACACGGGCATTCCTGTTGAAACCTCCATCAAAAACTACACGTCTACTTTTTTTTAAATATTTTTTTTATAATTCAAATAAAATGCCACATTGATAATTTCCAAATAGTTTATTCCTTTAAAGATTCACTTCATGTAAAAAATGTATAACATCGAAGATTGCATGTAGCCAAAAGGCAGGAAGTACATTTGATTTTGGGCACATTAACGTGTGCGAATGGCGCTGCTGACACTGAAGTGTCCATAATTGCCGTAGTTGTGCTAATGTGAAAATAAAATCAGTCTCTACATTTGGGGTGTAGTCGCGTTAAGGTTTTACCTCATTGAAGATGTCCTCGTTGTCTTGGAATGCCATCAAAGCGGCGAACACCTTCATCACGGAATACATGACGTTCGGCTCAGCGGGCACTTCCTTTTGGCCCAGCTTCAGGTGGTAGTGTGGTGTGTGCGGCGGCTTGTATTTCATGTGAACTGCCGACACGATGATATCGTTACTATTGGTTGGAATAATGCATTGCTTTGAAAAGACTGAGGAAATGGTGAGTAGAATTTCTTTGAACATTGTGAAAAGCGATAAAAATGCAAATAATTCACGACCGGGAGCTATGTGTGTTTTAGGTAAATGATAAAATGGACAAATGTAATGATATAAACAGAGTTCGTTACCAGGTCACCTCGAATTGAATGAATTTGTTTAAAATTTGAAAATCTACTCACTCTGATCTATTTATCGTAAAGGGCGTTTTCTTGGCTTTCAGAAAAATTATGACCCCGAGCCCGGAAAATATTCCATCACACAATATTGAAATAAATCGTAAAGAAGACGGTCGCATCCTCCATAGAGAATTTTGAAATGTCGATTTTTCTTCTATATTTTCACGACATACGGCGGAAAATCCTTGATATTTTCCGAACACCGGCTCCTTTTTAAGTTTATCTACAGATTATAATACCCAAGAAGACGCTCTTTAAGATGCACCTGGGCCAAACCTCCGCTGATCCAGGGAATGGTCTTAAAATCAATGTTGAAATGTTGGCGACTTTCTTTCAATATTTTGACGACATGCGCCAGAAAATCCTTGATATTTTCCGAACGACTGCTCCTTTTTTAAATTTCTCCGGATTGTGATAGCTAAGAAGACGATCTTTAAGTTGCACCCGGAGCAAACCTTCACAGAACCGAGGAAGAGTCTTAAAATCAATGTTGAAATATTGGCGACTTTTTTCTTTATTTTATGTTGACATGCGCCGGAAAATCCTTGATATTTTCCGAACGCCTCTTCCTTTTTTAAGTTTCACTTCGGATTGTGATTGGCAAGAAGACGATCTTTGCACCTAAAGCAAGCCTTCACAGATCCCGGGAAGGGTCTTAAAATCAATGTTGAAATGTTGGCAACTTTCTTCCTTTATTTTGACATGTTCCGGAAAATCCTTGATATTTTCCGAATGCCTGCTGCTATTTAAAAGCTTCTCTACGCGATGTAATAACTATTGTAGTTCGAACGTAAGAATCGTAAAATCGTACGATCGTAAGAACGTAACGGAAAAAGATTAAACATGACCATCTTCATACGATTCTTACGTTCAAACTATAAAGGCGTTTAGGGAAATCATAACTAATCTATTCCAACTATATTAAATTTTACGGCTAAAATCGTACTATAAATCGAGCTTAAAAGTAATTTAATTTTCCCGCCGATGCTACTGTAGCGCCAACGTTATCTCATTCTTCGTTTTATTTCTGTCGCACAACAGGCAGCGCTCCTTTGATCGGGCACAGGAACTAATTTGACAGGGGGCGAAATTTGTAGGCTGTCAAACCAAAAATGTAACAATGTAATGTATGTTATAGTGTCTGGTTATAGTATTCCTAAACATCTAGTCTGAGCAGGATGAACAATAACAATCATTTTTAGAAAGTAAAAATTAAATAATTATTAAAACTCGCCGCGCATCGCAAAGATTTTTCTAACAGCATTGAAATAACAAATTTCAGGATATAAATGAGTCGCGAAAATTGCCATAAATTACTGTACAACTTATTCATGCATTGAGTTCCCTCTCTTCACCCTTCATTTAGCTTTGCGACACTCCCTTTAATTCAGTCTGCTTAAAGCATGCATGCATTAATTACAATATAAATATGACTTAAAATGTTAAAAACGCGATAAGAAAATCAACATAAATAAGAGGGATTGGATATGGATGTGATACTCACTTGTGAGATCTATACAAGGCATTGATGCAGCCAACCTGGATTTAAAAGGTACTTTATTTGATAGTAAATTAGAACATGGTTTCGAAATAAAGAGTTTACTTGTTCTCCTTCACTTGAAGACCTGTAACAAAGAACACAATCAAGCACTTCATCTAGCAATCCCCAACAAACATGAAAAATCCTTTGATTCACAATGAAACAAAGCTGTGGCAACTCAAAATAGCAAATGAAATACCAAATTTCATTTGGGGTAAGTGGAAGCCTCCCTTTAATCTCCCATGAATTACAAATCACATACAACTTAGATGCAAATGATTCAAACAATTCATGGTGCTTTGTTATGATTATGAATAATGTTGTGTACTAACTAACCTGGAGGCAGAGACTGCTTCAGTTTCTCAGCCTTCTCCTTGTCAAAAATGACCAAGGTGTACAGAAACCTGGAGCAGCGGACCTTGAACTTGGTGTTGCCCTTCTTAGGGTTGTTCTTGATCTTCACAGCTATTGAAAAAAAAACACATTTTTTATTTGCCCTCATTATGTTTGTGGTATTGACTTACATTTGGCATCCTTCCTGCGCGCGCGCAGCAGAAAGTCTTTGATTTCCTTAATTTCACGGGGCTGCAACAAAAAGTACCGATATTAGTCGTAATAATAACGGTTTACAATGAAGTGGACTTATCGCTCCAGGTCGGTCGATAGCGCTATTGCGCAGTGGAAAACAACAAAGTGTACGTACCATCTTGGATGACCGTGGGTCGTTCTGCAACAAAAATCACAATTAACTTGGTGAAGATAACGTAAGAACGTGAAAATATGAAGCGAAGGGTATAAAGTGGGTGATGATCGGTATGTTTCCTACCGATTCACGAAAATTTCGCGTCGAATTCGACGGATGTTTGAAGATTTAATACGGGAACGAATTTGCACGCACCTTGTTCACGCAAACGACGTTTGTGAGAGAAAGGAATCAACACCAAGGAATGGACAGCGCTGTTGTGAGTGCCGCCAGCGCCACCTGTGCAAGAAACCGCGTTTGTTGACGTTTGTCGCGTTGGTCGCAAAGGCCGCGAAATTTAAACTTCCTGCGATGCAAAATAACTTTTAGATCAGAATGATTAAAACACGCGTTGCAATATTGAACTTATATAGTGCCATTATATAGTCAGTCAGTTAGTGCCATTATTTGCAGGAGGGATCTTAGAATGCTATGCTTGCTTCACAAACAAGTTTTGTTTATCACCCGAATTTCCTAGGCAACGCGACAAACACGTCCAGTTATTTTTCGCCTAACCTCAGCGCTACATGTTTTCAATCTTCCGTTTATCAAAATTTCGCCGTTCAAAATCCTCGTTTAGATATAATTTCGCCGCACCATTCGCAGTAAGGATGCAGAACAATGTTGCAGCTGGCGGTGACCACAGCACCATCATCGAGGAGGGCCGCGCGTGCATTCAAACCGACGGGCATGTGTTCTGCAATCCCGTGCAGGAGTTCAATCGTGACCTGAGCATCGCCGCTCTGAGCGCATTCGCGCGCATCTACGCCAAGGAGAAGGCGCTGCCAGGCAAGATCAAAGACAACATCCCCATCCATCTGAACACTGATGAGTATCCTTTCACAAAGGGCAACTGCTATGAGAATGGCTTGTACATTCTGGAGGCACTCTCAGCCACTGGCCTTCGAAGCATTCGATATGCCAAAGAGGTGCCTGGCATTAAGAAGATCATCGCCAACGATATCAGTCAGATCGCTGTGGCGGATATTAAGAAAAACATTGAAAGGAATGATGTGACTGACCTGGTTTCTTCTAGTCACGGTGATGCTATGTAGGTATTCTTAAAAGCAATTAAAGGCCGCTACACAACTGCCCGTGAACGAGAACGAAAACTGAATCCTGTCTCTTGACATTCAACCAATCGAAAGCAAGAATTCAATTTTCGTTCTCGTTAACTTGCAGTGGCCTAAATTCTTAAAAAAAAACTAATAAATATTGTTAGGATGTTGATGTATGAGCATAAGAAGGATCAGTTTGATGCCATTGACTTGGACCCCTATGGTTGCCCATCAATGTTTCTGGACAGTGCTGTTCAGTCCATCAAAGATGGTGGACTGCTGCTGGTCACTGCCACTGATATGGCAGTCCTAGCAGGAAACTCCCCAGAGACTTGTTACACCAAATATGGGGCAATCTCTTTAAGAATTAAATCCTGCCATGAAATGGTAACCCACACAAAGTGTTTTTGTTTGAACAGTTTGTTGTCTTATCAATATAATTTTCATACTTTTATTAGGCTTTGAGAATTCTATTGCAATGCATTGAGAGTTTTGCAAATCGATATGGTCGCTATATCGTCCCGCAGTTGTCGATCTCAGCTGATTTCTACATACGAATATTTGTGAGAGTTTATTCCGGCGCTCACAAGTGTAAATACACAACTAGGTAACTATGATTCAATGAGCAGTGTTGCTTTGGAATTTATGTACTCATTTGCTTTGCAGTAAATTAGCCATGGTTTATCATTGCACTGGTTGTGATAGCTTTGAGCTGCAAGCATTAGGGAAATTGAAGATCAATGAGAAGAATGGGAATGGTCAGGTGAAATTTGGTCTGCCAACTAGTCCATTCATTGGCACAACGATGTGTGAACATTGCAAACATCCTTTTCATGTAAGTTTTGCATGATGAAGAATTTAAATAAAGTACTATTACAGTGCTTCATAAAACAGATTCGGTGATTGGTCCCAAACCACTGCGGCGATGTGAATTTTCCCTTCGGATTCTTGTTGTCAACAATCCGCCTCGTAAATTGTTTTTGTGCGGCCGCTAGTGGGCGCCGTTCACCCCCGCCAGTTTATTCCCGTTTTCTCCCGAACCATGATCCTGAGGGAAATGCGGATGATGGCAAAACCCGTCAAAAACTATGCTCTATCATTATGGAAATTATCAACCCTATAGCTTTTCGCGCTTCCGTACACTAGGCGAAAAAGTAAAGTTTACAAATTTGGAAATTGGGAAATTTCGGAAACGCCAAAAAACCAAAGGGTTGAACATTTTCACAATGATAGAGTATTCTTTTTATCGGCGTTTGCCGTCTTCCGCATTTCCCTCGGGAGGCGGATTATTTTTAGCAAGATGGATCCGAAGAGAAAATTCAAATCGCCACAGTGGCTTGGGAGTAGTGACCGAATCTGTTTTTTGAGGTTTTTACGCGTTCAACATGCACCAAAATAAGAAAACAAAAGTTGTTTAATGCAAGAACAAATTCGTAGATGGGAGGTCCTATATGGTCGGCACCAATCTACAATCCTGACTTCGTAAAGCAAGTCTTAGTCCACGCGTCGGCGGAGCTCAGCACTTACAAGCGCATCGAAGGCGTCCTGAACGTCGTGTTGGAGGAGCTGCTGGACTCGCCGCTGTACTACACGCTGGAGCGATTGAGCGGCACCCTGCATGCGGAAACGCCATGCATGATGAGCATACGGTAGTTTTTTTAAACTCGCTTCTCAATCGGCTTTATGTTCACTTGCACATTGTGGATTTCAGTTCTGCGATCCTCAATGCCGGTTATCAGGTCTCCTTCACGCACACCCACAAGACATCGATCAAAACCGACGCTCCCGCAAAGGTGCTCTGGGGCATCATGAAGACCTGGATCAAGACGCATCCAGTCGCGCAGAAGTGGCTGGACCAGGACAAGGTGACGGCGAACATCCTCGCGCAACAATGCGACATGGAGTACTCGTTCGCCATACATCCGCACGCCAACCCAGACTCGCGCCGCATGGGCTACAAGCGCTTCCAGACGAACCCGACGTCCTACTGGGGTCCGGGGTCGCGCGCCACCGCGACCACCGGCGGGGAGAAGATGACGAAGAGCCGACGCAATCAGGGCAAGCGCAAGCGCACGCTATCCGTGGAAGAGGATTTCACTGATAGCTTAAGCGTCGACACCGATTCCAAGGAGATGGATAAATAAATTTTACATTGTTGACCTTAATAAAAGAGAATAAAGAAATACTTTTTAAAGAAATGTGATTGTGTTAATAGGGTGTTTGCGTTGCTACGTTCCGTCCTGATTTCCGTTCCGAATATTTTTCGTTTTTTTCGGTTCGTTGGCATAGCTTGCCCAATAAAAACTCAATTTTCCGCCGCATGTCGTCAAATTATAGAATATACTCGCCAAATTTTCAAAATTAATTTTAAGACACTTTCGTTATTCTGTTGCATTATTCTATTGCATTGTGGACGATTCAATGATCAGAAGCTAATAACTTTGATATTGGTTGAAAGATAATTTAATTGGCTTCATGTTTCTTTAAACTGGAAGAGTATATTGCGATTAGAACCGAAGTTACAGGGGATAATGTAAAATGACAAAATTGAAGAAGCAATATTTTTTTTACAAATTAAAATTTGGTTTAATTTTTTAATTTGTGGATGATGCAAACATCAAAATCTAATTAATTTGATAGTGGTTAATAGTTAAAGATAATTTAATTGGCTTCATGTTGCTTTACACTGGAAGAATTTATTGCGATTAGAAAAGAAGTTACTGGCGAAAATGTAAAATGATAAAATTGAAGAAGCAATATTTTTTTTACAAATTAAAGATTGGTTTTATTTTGTAATTTTTGGATGATTCAATCTTCAGAAGCTAATAAATTTGATGGTGGTTGAAAGATAAATTAATTGGCTTCTTGTTTCTTTAAACTGGAAGAATTTATTGCGATTAGAATAATCAACAAATGTATCACTAAACATGTCCTTAAAATAAAAATGTTAATGGAGGCGCTGGGCGACGAATGTTATAGTTGTCAAAATGTCGAAATAAACTAAGGAGGCCATATTTGCTAGAATGCGTATGTTTAATTGTTATCTTAGAACTGTCAATAATAGATAAATTATAATTTTGAATATGTGTTGCAGCGACTTGAATATGAGTTCGGGGTTGAACGACATGGTGACCAGTATTTTAATGTGCACAGATGGTTCGTGTCTCTGTAAGATTGTCGATGGATATGTCTTCCTCATTTCTACCACGGCGACATCGGCCAATTGGAATCAGCAGAGCTCCAAGGACGTCAAGGCCGTTCGCAACCTGCGTTTCATGTTTAAAGCGATGGCACTAACTAGTTCTCGTTGATTCTTGATTACAGGCGAGTGGCTTGGATATTCCCGCAATGCAAGCCTACAAATGGTTTAAAATAACAGTCCCCGTGAAAAACGTCAGCGTGTACGTAACGAGCATCGTCTTCCACGCGGTGGTCCAGGCGGATCAGAAGCAAAAATCGCGACTAGCACCTGGGTGCTATTGGATCACCCCGAACGACATGCGTCTGTACTGCGAAAAGCGCCACATCACAAACCCCATCATGTTCGATTTTTTTCCTAAATTGCCGTCGTTTAAGTACGATGCCTTTAAGGATCAGTTCAATACGGTTGGCATCGTTGTAGAAGTAACGCTGGATACCTTGGCGCTCAAGAGCAGCACGCCTTCTGATATCCTCATTCAAAAGTCGGCCGTTATGCAAGTGCAGAAGGCGTTGTTCCGGGACTTCTACACCGCGTGCTTGCCGAGCATCCTCATGTCGCAGTATCATTTCATTGCATTTATGCGCAAGTTTGGTTTTCAAGGAAATTGGCTGACGCAACTGTTCAAGTACATTTGCAACTCGAACATAAACGACATTGAAAGCAACATACATTTGCAGAGCAGCCGATTTCACCAATTACGGCTTCATAACATACCGCGACCTCGCAAAGGTCATCGCTGTAATTGATCCGAACACTGTGCACATCGGAGCGGCTGCGGAAATGCGCAAACAGTTTCTTTTTCGAATGTTCGACGCTGATAACGACATGGCGCTGAATCGGCAGGAGCTTGAAGCGTTGGTACAGTTTGTGCGGCTGCCCAACGATCCGGATGTCCGAACTTGTGTCGGGTATGAATTACAATTTTTCAACGCCGCTTGAAAACTTCAACGATTTGTTTTTCTAGAAAAATTACTAAAAACAACCGGTTCCAGCAAGGTAAGACAATGTCCTACGAGGAGTTCTCGAAGAACATCGATTACCTGCGCAACGCTGTGGTGCAAACTTTGAGAGCAACGAGAAACTGCGGCATGTTATACAGTGAAACTGCGACTGTGCAAACATCTGATGTTGCACAAACCTCAACGGACTTTGCAACAAGTACCATCTTTTTCATCTTTACCAAAATGTCCAAAATCATCCCCAATTTGTTCGCATATCTGATCGCTTTTAGGATATCGCAAAGAGTTGGAAACTCGCAAAACCTTTGCGTTGAGCTCGCACACGATCTGCATCACCAAGAGTGGCACTGTGATCAATATTGAAGACGTCTGGGGATTGAAAAGCAAGGCTTTCGCAAATCGTACATAAATGAATTATAGTCTTTGATGTTTACAATTTTACAGATATCTGCAGTTATGAAACATTAAAAGAAGCTGGAATCACTCGAGAATTGCGCAAATTATCCTGCGAGCTCAATTCCCCAAACATAATTTACAATGATCAGATCACCAATCTTCGATATCTTGCCTATTTGAATAAAATCAGAAGCGGGAACAGAGTAATAGCTTTAGAAAATTTTGATTGGGGCACCACGAACAGCGTAATTTTCGGCTCGCAACTGCTGCATATTTGCGCCTCAACCCGAAGAATTGTAATGGCTGAAAAGCGTTTGCTGGAATTGAAACCGCCGATTTACATTGTTGGCTCCGTACACGGTAACTTCGGAGATTTGCTTGCTCTGGAAAAGGTTTTATGGCCACGAGGTCTTGGGCACTCGCTTGGATCAATTCTGTTCCTTGGTGGCTACGTGGATCGCGTCCATTTTGGCATGGAAGTTATTAACTTCCTCTTCTGCTACAAGAATTTGTTTCCCACCAAAGTCTACATGGTTCGAGGATGTCACGAAATTCGAAAGATTCAAGTCAAGGATTGCTTCCAAAAGTATCCGGAATACTTTTAGTTCAATTTTAGTTCACTGTAGTTGTAGGTATTTAAAAGATTTAAAGTTTTACTTTGAATTTGTTAGGGAATGTTTGAAAAAGTTTGGCCCAACACTCGGAATGGCGGTATGGGAGGCAGTGAACTCGGTGTTTGACTGTTTGCCGGTGGCGGCGGTTATCGGCAACAAGCTATTGTGTGTGCACAGTGGCATTCCTCAACCGTTGGTTTGCACGTTAACGCAGTTTATCAATAATATTCCGGCGATACTCGCAGATCCCGAAAAGAATTCGATGCTCGCCTGGGAATTGTTCTGGAATGAACCAGCTAAGTAAATTTAATCAAGTGCAACTAGCGCTGCTCTGCTGCAACTTTATAGTTTCTAATCTTGCAGAAAAGGTGATAATGTTGGCCAAGTCAATGTGGAGGGTTTTGCGAAAAATGCCAGACGTGGTACCGGCTACACCTTCTCGCAGGAGGCCCTGCAGAAGTTCCTGGACACGAATTTCTACACTCATTTGATCCGAACGAATGAACCGGTCATGAGCGGTTACACGGTTTGTTTGATTGAAATATGTCTTTGAAGTTAACGGTTTCTGATTAGTTGCTTTGCAGCTGACTAACAAGGGCCATTTGATAACAGTGTTCACATCATCGCAGTACAACGATTTAAAGAACGATTCCAGTTGTTTGTTGGTCGATAAGGGTAAAATACGTGCGGTCCGTCTACAGGCCGAAGATGGGAAATAGAAATTTTGCAATAAACAAGGATGAAGGTACAAAATTAATAAAACAAGGGCGTTCGTTTGAAATGAAATTTAGAAAAAGTGTATTGTTGGTTGCCTATACATATACTGCTGATGGACAGCAGCACGATGTGTTTAAACAAACTAAGGAATGATTGCAGTGCTTGCAGGTGTTGGATTGTCGTTTAAGTGCACTCAACTTAAGTGTTAAAAAGTCAAATCCTGTTTTTGTTATTAATAACTGCAATAACTGCAGGCAGGAGCTCGCCCTCTGGTGTCAAATTTTGGCACTGTTTTGACAGAAATACTTCTTTTCGCTGCCCACTCTGTTACTGAGAGGTTTCTAGTGGTGTTTATAACAATAGAAACCGATCAATTGCAAGCAATGGAAGAATTAAATCCATTGCTACGCTTTTCCGGTATTTGAAACTTTTTCGACGTATTCGCGTTGCGACCGTCGCGTTTTTGCCTCAGTCCTCTATAACAAGTTTATTCAGTTGAATGTGGGGCTTCAAATGCCCATGGAATTAATTCAAAATCAACATTTTATCAAAAATATTAATGGCCTGCTGTACGATTAGAAGTCCTCCAAGCGCGTACCGTTTGGAGATCGTGGGTTGATATCTTCGTCCGCAGCTGCGGCTGCGGCAATAACAGCGTTCTCGATCGCAATGGATTCCTCCTCGTATGTTGGAGTGTAGTTGTCCTGCATCTGGAAGTTTTGCTGCATAGTGGTGGTGGAGGAGCTGGTCTCGGTGTATCCCTCGAATGCTTGCTCAAAACCTATTAATTCCATACGCGGCATCATCTCCGGGGCCTCCGGGGCCACTGACGCGAAGACAGAGATCTGGTGCCCGACGCTAACCCGACGCTCGTAGCTAATCCGACTTTCGACGCTAAACTGATGCGACCAGGACTCCTCATCGGCGTAGGACTCGACATTCGACGGCGGAAAGACATGCTGGGCGTCAGCCGACATCGAGTATTCCTCGATTAGATTCTCCTCCACTGTCATTGTAC
>JARJDQ010017293.1:0-23468 GCA_030264215.1 Geostiba sp. GC000077 | reverse complement strand
TGTAAAAATTTTTTCAAATAGGTATATCTTGAGAACCATTGAGTATTGAACCTTCGTCTATCGGACTTTTCATCTTGTTTTGATGTCCTCTATCACTCACCAAGCTCTGTAAAGTATTTTTATTAACACCCTGTATAAGAGCAGAGGAGCACAATAAAAACCCACTCTTCACGATTGCAGTTTGTTATTAAAATTTATGAAAACTTGATAAACAAGCTTCTTGTGCAAGTGATCTCCTATCCCTGCAATGTACTGTGCATTGCATACACTGAAATAATTAGAGTTTATCTAGCCAAGGTAGAAAGTGTCGAATTACATAGTCTTTTGAGCGCAAAAAAACACTGGACACACTGCTTTTTCTCGAACCACCAAATACCAATTTTAAAAGAGATTAACTTTAGTGTTTTATGCTGACTTGTCAAATGTCAATGTTACCTAGGTTCCGTTGGTGTTAATATAGGTTAATATGTTGTCATCAACACGTCAAAGTATTCAGAAAATTTACCACACCCTAGAAAGTAGACAATTGAAGGTCAAATCTATGTCAATCGGCTTGCAAATGGAGCATACAAGATTTAAAGGTGGTATTTTAAGAGTGGTCGTAGAAAAATGCAAATGTGTGATCATTAATGCAAAATTCGTAGAATTTGAAGGTACCTATACTATCAAGGTAATTGATCTCTTCAATGCAACAGCGAATTACGATTCCAAGGACAACAAAATTCCCCTCAATTACGATTCGCTGGCTCAGAGCTTCGCAGGATCGGCAGGATCCTACGAATGAATAAATTATTGACTTATCCACTAATAGGGCATGCAGTGTGAGTGATTACCTTATTAATTAATGCCATAGTGTTGCCGGGTGTCTTTGGCGAATTTTTCATTCGGTAATAGCTTAAGTTGTTTATTCAACGTTCGTGAATCATTCGTCACGCGATCCTAATTATAATGGCGACATTGATTAATCCACTTTGAATATGTGTGAATTTCCTTTGTCCATTTTCATAATCATTAGATACCTACATCACACGTACTTTGAAAACCAAGAATGTCTACCTACAGGGTGGACTAAAATTGGCGGGAAAACCAAAATGCTGAGAAATCTTTCGTTTCGCCTCACGAGGTCCTCAAATTTTGAATTTTCATGTTACAAATGCATAATGCATAATAACAACATTCTTTTTCGTTGCACAGCAGCTGTTGTAAAAGTCGAACACTTCTGTGAAGTCAGTTTTCTTTTAAATACCATCTAACCATGGTTTTCTTTTTCTTTCAATCTCTATTTATTGTTAAGTTGACTTAAATTAAGTTTCAACGTAAAATGGGGGATTTAAGAGAAAACTGACTTTACACAAGTGTTCGAATTTTAAAACAGCTGCTGTTCAACAAAATCGAATTTTGCTTTTATGTATATTTCTAACCTAAAAATTCAAAATTTGAGGACCTCTTGAAGCCAAACGAAGACTTTCTCAGTTTTGGTATTAAGATTTAAGATTATCGTTCTCTTTTGACATAAACTATAATGTACCTGGCGTTTTTCCACCCAGTATAACTTGAAGTTGATTTGAGTAACAAAAGTTTTGAACGTTTTGTGCATGTTTG
Organism: Geostiba sp. GC000077; assembly: GCA_030264215.1. Classification (NCBI taxonomy): domain Eukaryota; kingdom Metazoa; phylum Arthropoda; class Insecta; order Coleoptera; family Staphylinidae; genus Geostiba; species Geostiba sp. GC000077. The sequence goes on along the minus strand of JARJDQ010017293.1, from coordinate 21,866 downwards.
CAGTAGTTTCGAAGTTTTGAATGAAAGCCACAAGTTGCCGCCAACGCCAACGCAAAGTTGTGTTGATGAATAAGATTCGTTAAGGAATCACTTTATCGTCCTTGATTGCCAAGAATTTATTACTTTTTTTTTATCAACCTAAAGACTAGTTGTAAAAATGACATAAAAAAGTTGCAAACACAAACACCCATAAAAATAGAGAAACTGTCCCGAAGGTTAAAAAAGTTTCCATCCAAACTATTTTATCAATGGCTGTTTGGTCGATCAAGCGAATAATAGAAAACCGAAACAGTTTTGGCAACACTTAAACCATTTGAAACCTTTTATTATTTCTGTACATTGTGAAACGTGATGCATTTGTTTTACGGATTCTGTACGGATTGTGAAACAAGCGCCATCTATTTTTGTGCGCGCCAAGAAGTATCGATTATATCTCAACTTCTCAACGTATTTGAGCGTCGCGACGCTCCTCCTCGTCGCGCCAGCTAAAAATACGAATTTCTCAGCTAGTCAGCTGACTTGAAGCCTTCGAATTGTACGACGACGACGTTACCAGACACGCAAAACTGTAATACGATCTAATTGACTTTAATCGCTTTAATGCCCAGCCGTTGGCAGTCTAATCAAAACAATTAAACTTTTCACAGTCCAAATTGTGTACATTGACTCCGAGTCCGAGCAGTGGTTGAGTCACCGGCAGGATGGACGGTTTTCTACGCGTGAATTCCGCCACCAGCAGCAACCTGCCGCCATCGCCGACCAACTTGTTCCTGGCCGACGAGGTCGCCTCCACGTGTCCACTGATTACACCCTCGCCGCCCACGAATGATCTGATCAATCCGCTGCCCGAACCGCCGGAACCACCGGCGTTTATTATCGGGGAGGAGCTCGCGAGCAAATTGCAATCTGTCAAAGGTAAAGGTAATTCGCAGTATCACAAGATTATTACCCACTTAGAGTAGGTTGTCCTAGGTGAACCTAACCTCAAAAGTTGATTTTGCCCATGTTGTAGATGTGGATCATAAAGCTGTCGATTCCGGATCGTCCAGTTCATCGATTGGCGCTGAACCAGTATGTACACAACTCCTCAACCATCGGCATTATCAGCATATCATTAAAACTGAAGAGTCTACTTCTCAGGATACCAACGGCAAGGTGCAGCCGATGCAGTTGACGTTCCGCAACCCGCCGGACGACTACGACTTCATGAAGTGGAACTGGCCGCTCATCCGCAAGGTGTCCACGTGGTCCTTTCTCGCCGGCCTCATTGCGATGACGGCCCTCGTCATCACCATGATTTCCTCCCTGCCGAAGAAGTGCAATCCGCAAACGCAATGGTATCAAGGGCAGGTGTTCTACGAGATATTCCCGGCGAGCTTTCACGACACGGATAAAGATGGCGTTGGTGACCTCACCGGTATCACATACTACGCGAAATATATCCAGGACATTGGCGTTGGGGCCGTCAGACTCAACTCCATCTTCCACTCCGAACACTATCCGGAAGATTATAAAAACCTCACCACTCTTCTGGAGATAGACCCCAAGCTCGGTACGCTTAACAACTTCAAGATCCTGGTTGATGGACTGCACCTTAGGAACATTTCGCTGGTGTTGGACCTGCCGCTCTATCCGTTTGTGCAGAAACTCAACTCGCACAAGGTGCAGGAGTTCAACGATTCCGATGCCAATTTAGACAATGTGGTTTTTGATGTGCCACAGGTGGAGAATCCGAATACTGACGAAGTCACGGAGGCCATCTTATTTTGGCTGCAATATGGCGTCGACGGTTTCTATCTGAAGGGATTGGAGCATTTTGTTGATGATCCGAACTTTCCATTTTCCCTGAGGCGTTGGAAGAAGCTCCTTGGACCGGACCGTTGTCTCATTGTCTCCGACAAGGTGTACAAACAAATGCCAACTGTTTGGATGAATACGCTTCTGTTGAATGTGGACCTGATTGATGTCAAGTTCAAAGTGGAAGATGGCGTTGAGAGCATTCGCGATCAACTCAATGCGATTCAAAACTCCACGCTCTTCTCCAAAGCATCCATGCCGTGGATTCACTGGTCCATTGGCGACCTCTACTCTGAACGCCTGGCCGATCGACTCCATTTTGGCAACGCTACCTTGGGCGCCACTCTGTTACAACTGATGCTTCCAGGGACACCGAGCATCTTCTACGGTGACGAGATCGGTTTAAGGCAGGTGCAAGTTCATCATAACGATACTGCAGAGACAAGACATTTGCACCATTTGGGACCGATGATCTGGTCTGATTCCTACCGGGGCAAGTCATTCACGGTTCGAGGCATCCATCCATGGCTCTACGGAAACCAATCGCACAGTTCGCTCAAGCAGGTGGAGCTGATCAGCAAGATGATTCAATTAAGGAAGGAGTCGCCGTCGATCTACGTGAGCTCAGTGATCAAAGATGGTGAGAATAAAGCCAACAGCGAGGTGAAGTACTCGCGGGGGAATCTGCTGGTGATTCAGCGATATTATCCGCGTCGGAAGGCGTTTGTGATTGTGAGCAACTTGGGCGAGCGACCGGAGCAGGCTGATTTATCCAAGCTGTTGTATAGCGGAGAGGTTTTGGTTGGGCCGCAGGCTGACTCCAAATCCGAATCTATCAGCTTTAAGGATATTTCGTTGTGGCCCGGAGAGTCTGTTGTTATTGTTTTGGATTAAACCACTTAACCACTCAAGTCAGAAATGAATTATAATCGTATCAAACGTTGTTGAATTTTGAATAAACTTCGAAGATTTACGAAGGTAATGAAAGTTTGTTCTTGAAATACAATAATAAACTGATGAGGTATCAAAAGGATTTTTTTGCCTTGCTCCCTGGTTAGAATTCGCCTTTAAACTTTATCGTACTCCCGCTGGGGTAGCTAAAACATCGAGAAAAGTGTGGTCCTTCGAACCGCATTGAAATTCGTTTAGAAGTTTGTACTGATTTCAAATTTCGATTCGTCCTAAAGTTGAACGCTTCAAAGATGATTTGAATGGCGGAGAAATAGAAGAATTTGTGGATGTTTACCATCATATTCTCACCATTGGAAACTCCTTGTTCATGAATTACAATAATAAACTGATAAAGTGTCAAAGATGTGTAGTTTTCCTTAGAATTCGCCTTTTGACATAACCATCAACCCTGGATTCAAAAAAGGGAACAAATGCAATGTAATGCAATGAGTCAACATAGCCAATGGCGTGGCAGTTAAAACAGCTGTTACACTCCTTACGTTGTGGTACAGTGGCGCCACCAATGGTAAGTTTAGAGACGAATACCCGAAAACATCGAGAAAAATACTTTCGGAGAAGAATGTGTTGACCAATCTTCAAAATTCAATAATTCAATCTTCCTATTCTTTAGTTTCAACTTTTTCCGCACAAATATTCGAATATGTTGTCCTTCGAACCGCATTGAAACAAAATTTCAAATCGTTTATTCTCCTCGTTTCAACAATCGAAAATCCCATCCGAAAGAATGCATATTGGATAAAATGTATCGTTTTATTTCAGTGTCTATCTCGTAATATCATCTTAAATCATATGCATGTAGTAATTTTAAATGATTGAGCAAGAATAAAAATTATTTAATAATAATATAATTGTATTAGGTATTATACGTATGTATACAAAATATTTATCATCATTCATCAATATATAAACCAATTACATTAGGCGTTTTGTCTAGATGTCTAGGTCAAGAATAATTCGTAAATGAACAAAAATTGCGGAACATAAATTTACTCGAAATCGTGTTGGATCGAGTTGGGTATATTGCAACATTCGATATTGGCGTGACAAACTCCTTGCACTTCTAATTCCATTTGTTTTGTACAATTCGTACGTCGTCCATGTTTACACTGTGCGTTGGAACCATTGGAAGTTTACGATAAGTGATAACCTTATTCAATAAAATAATACGAAAATGGCCATGATAATTTAGTATCGTATGTGTATGTACAATCGATGGAGCTACGAGTTTAAAGTATAAAATGTAGGGGGTAGGATACCGTGGCGATAATAAATCACTGCTGATGAACTCAAACTTGTGTATCTTCAGCAAGGAATGGAACGTGTGAGCAACGAAAAACCCAAAACCAAGTTGATTCAGACACAAGTCGACTTTGGATTTTCAGTTTGCAATGCGGAAGAACAGAAATTTGAATTCGCCAGCTATAAACCATTACAACAGTATCAAAGCTACTTATGAACAGTTAGGTTAGGTTATGTATGGAATTAATGGCACCCTGAGTTTGCAACTACTTTCCAAATTAAAAACGCGCGGTTCATGATAACGATTGCATAGTCTTGTGTTTCGCGCGTGGATCGGTGAGCACGTAGTTATTGGGCATCGCGCGTGGAATGACCGACTGGCCGACGCCGTCAGCGGCGTTGGTCGCCGTCTGCTGTGGAATCTCCGGCAGTTTGTCCGCCGGATGCCGATGGCTGATGCTCGGTGCCTTGCGATTCGCCATCTTGTTGTTACTGAGCCCGGACACTGGATACTTGCTGCGTGCTGAGATCTTCGACTCCAGCGTCGAAATGGACATCGGATGCTTGGGCATCACAAACGCTTTCGTTTGCTTGATCAGCGAACGGTCATTGCAAAGCGCTGAGATGAGCGGCAGGTCCATCTTCTTGGACTTTTCCCGCAGCGTGCGAATGTCTAAGGGTTTCGTGGACGCATTGGGTTTTTCGGGGATTTTGTCCAGTGCCTTCTCCGTCGCATGGAGTTTATCCTGCTCGTTGCGGTGCGGTGGTGGTGGCGGGGGTATGCGACGAAGTTTGGGTGGCTGTTTGGGCAGGTCCAGCGTATTGAGGATGTTGTCGTCGGAGCGGGTGCGCATGAAGTTGCTACGAGGTCGGTTCGGCGGTAACGGTGGCGGTACGGGGTCGAGGCTCCCGGTGGTGCTGGCGATGCTCGGCGTGCTGTAGACGGGGAGCTGAACGTAGGTGTCGGAGAGGTTCTGACTGGAGGCGTACCGATGCAGGTACGGATTGGAGCGATAGAAGACCGGCTGCTGGGCGAGTGCGGCGAGTATGGAGCCCTGCTTCGCCTCCAGATACTCCTGCTTGCTAATCGCGGGCTCTTTCAGCGGAAAGACGACGAAATCAACGTCGCTGTACATCTGCTGCTGGTACTGTTCGATTTGCGAGCGCGATAGTTGACTGGTGTAGACGGTGGCTAGCGGAGGTGGTGGCGGTGGTTGACGAGGCTGCGGCGGAGGGGGAGGCGCTAAGAAGGTGCACGGTACTAAGACGGACGTTGCTTTGGAAGCCGCAACGTCTAAGTAATTATTGGGCGAGATGATCGAGCGGGGATGTTTGGGGGGAATGGGGGGAACGTTAGGGACGTTGGAAGGTGTGCTCGAATAACTCGGCGAGGAACTAACTAGACTTGTGTGCGCTGTGAGGATGCTCGGTGGGCGGGTGGTAATGAATCTGGCAGTGACCTCCTCGGAGGGATAGACTGGCGGTGGTGGAGGTAGCAGGTTTTCAGGGTAGGGCGGCGGGTCGCGTAGCATGCCTTCGTCGAAGCCTTGCGGGTATGGAGGTGGAGGTGGTCGGGAGCGCGGCTCGATGGAATCAATTCGTTTGGGCGGAATGGGAATGTACCCTTGATAGGTGGATGGTAAGGTAACATAGTCCGAATCTGAATCCAGCGTGTTACTAACGGACTTGCACGAAGGGTACCTCCCGACGATAAGGTCCGATAGCTCTTCTGCCGAGAGCAGAGTCTGTTGATTATCAGTAGGGTCACTCCCATCGCCGCGGAAGGAACCCGAGTTGCTTACATTGGAGTTGGAGCGGTTGCGAAACCCGTCGACTTGATCCTCCTCCAGTGGTCTGGCACCTAGACCTAGAGTACTGTATTCCTCGCTCGGAGTGGTGTACTGCTCGCTGGAGCTGAGGGTGTACACACCGCTGGTGTGGCTGCTCGGCGCTGGGCCAGAGGTGTAGACTGGCTCCCGAGAATCCGCATCCGTGCAGGTGGAGTCACTCACTACGGAGTTTTGCGCCGTGTGGGAGTACCCTAATTCTAGACTGCTGCTAGTAGAGGGTCTCCGTTTGCTTTCTGTAAGTTGAATTTTAGAGGTTAGGCTTTGGTTTGTTTGGCATTGGTGTTTCATTGTACTTGGATGTATTGCGGATGTTGAAACGACAACGGTGCTACACGAGCTGCTACATTGTGAGCCGGTGAATTTCCCTGGTTTTCCAGCACTGCTCTCGCTGGGAACCTCCTCGTCCTTCAAACTGAGCGATGCCAGCGCCCCCACTGCAGATGCATTGGATGTGCGTGAACTAGCAGGCCCACTGTCTAACAAATGCGCTATCGCCAAACTCTCGGTAGATGGCGCCGGCGGACTTGTAATCATAATTTCCAGCTCATCCTCGCTGTGCACGCGATCGCTAACGATGCCCGACGTGGTGTTCGACGACGTGCTGGAGATCACCGAGATGCGCTGGTCGCAGTCCCACCGCTGCAGCTCCTCCTCCTCGCGCTTCGCCTCGCTAAGCCGCGGCGCCACCGCCATGCTGAACTGGTGCGCCGCCTTGCACAGCGACAGCAGCAGCCGACTCTTCTCATCGCTGCTGGTGTACAGCGTGAGCTTCTCGTGCCCGGTGCGAATCTCGAACTTCTTGCGCTCGAAGCTGAGCTTCCCGATGGAGCTCCATAGGAACAATGAGGGCGGATTGTTGTCGGGGCAGACGCGCAGCCCGCGCGGGCACACAGCCAGCAGCAGGCCGCCGGGCGCCGGCTCGTGCTTGGAGGCGCGCAGCTGGAAGACGTGCGCATTTACCGCCGCCTCCAGTCTGCACGCCTCGGCGATGAAGCGCGCGCGCGCCTCTGGCTTGGCGAGCGTGCGCAGCCCGCGGTGGGCGTTTTCGAGCGCGCGCAACACCGCCGGCTCGCGCATACCCGGCGGGACGTAGTCCTCCGGGCGGAAGCCCGCCGAGTCGGCGCCATGGTCGCCGTAGTCCGCCTGCAGCGCGAGGCTGCCGATGCGGATGGAGTGCTCGCCGGCGGCGGCGCCCGAGGCGGCGTTGAGCCGCAGCTGCAGGTAGTAGTGCTGGCGCGTGGTCTCGTCGCGCAGCAGCAGCGGGCTGTCCACGTAGAACTGCACGCGGAAGTAGAACGCCAGCGCCGGCCGACCGTTGGCGTCCAGGCCATGGCTGTGCGAGGAGCGCCACGATTTCGGCGCATATTTCGAGAGCTTGCTATCGGGTTCGGCAAACAGGTACTCGCCATCTGCAAATGAAGCAAAACCCCAAACTGAGCAACTGTTACGCCATCTACACGTCAACAAACAACATAACCTATATTCTAAGCTAAGCAATGCGCGGGTGTGTGTGTGCGGAAGAGTTTAAAAGTCTCGCATGGGCATGGCGGCAGCCGGGCAAGCATAGTTATCAAAAACGATTGGCCCGACGTCGAGAATCCGCGCCGCGCGCCCGGGCAGCAATAACCGGAGTGTACCCGTCGGCGAGGAATGCTGTTGCTGTCCTGGCGCTGCAACATTCCACGCCGAGTGCCTAGCGCGGCTGCCGCGCGCTTGCGACCTCGCTCGCTCCTTGTCTCGCATGTCGCGCCTCTCCTCCTTCGGTGCGCGCCGCAAAAGATCAAATCCGACCGAGGCACCGAGGAACGAGCACATTGCATATAAGGATATACACGAAGAAATATCCTTTCCCTGGCTTATGGAATTTGCGCGTGCCACCAAATGCACCATCGCAGACCCAAAACCATTCCTGCGCATGCGCAGCATACGCAGACCTGAGAGCCAAAAGCGACAAAAAATCAAAAAGAATAAAGCAAAGCAGCACTGGACGATTATGATGCCTCGTGGATGTGTGGAATTTAGTAGCCATCAAGCCCAGTGCCCCCGGAGGGCATGCCCGACTCGGAAATAAATAATTACGCCGGGCGAAAAATGAAGCAGCAGCAAGAAGAAGCAGAAGCAGTGCGCAGTGGCAAAGGCAGAGAGGAGAGGAAGATGAGCGCAGCGCCGCGGCTCGAACCTCACAGCGAACAGGAACAGCAAAACAATGCACGCGCTAAAGACAGGTAGCAATCGGTTCGCCTCTTATAGCAATCGTCACACGAGCGCGGCGGCGCGCGCGCGGGTCATTTGTATAGCTCTCGGGAATGCGCCCGGTTTGGTACACTCCCGTCCATAACGACTCCTCGCGTCCTCGCAGCCGTCCCTCGGTTGTCAAACGGCGATGGCCGAGACCCCGAGACTCGACACAGAAATAGGTTACCCGCACAACAGTATACCGTATCCCCGGAACGCCAGGAAACACATCATACCCCATCGTTTTGGATGTTTTTGGAGAAGAGTAAGAGACACTTACCGCATATGAGTGCAAGGCCAAACAAATCCGTGTCCAGCATACCCTGCTGGGCGAAGTGCAGGCATGTCTGCTGGTAGAGCTCGCGCACGCGCGACTTGGCCTGGACGATGAAGTAGATCGTCTGCTGGTGCAGCAGATGGAGGGCTAGGAAGCGGGCGGCCGGTGGGAGCGCGCCGGCGGGGCTGCACGCGGCCAGAGGGGCGCTCACCGTGCACAGCCCGGCGCGCATGACCCCACCATCTCTAACCGAGGCTCTTCGCCGCGCACCACCTGCAAAAATTACAATATTTGATCAAAAAAGCTCAACTTTCAATAAGAGCCATTTCACACGAAACATTTTCTTGCACAATTTCTACTATGGTTTCAATTCTAACAAACACATTATGCTCATTTTAAACTTAAACAGCATCCTTCAACGAATTATATCATTTAAAATCATTTCCCGTGTGAACTTTGGCACGACCTTACCGATAAATACCAATTGCCTATTCATCAATGCCACTCACGGTCCACAGTCGCACATCCTGACAACGGACATCGGACATCAGACAAGCAGTTTCCTCTAATTCTTCATTTCATTTCATATCAGTAATCTTGTGCGGGGATCTAATCTGGAGTATTGGCAGTCTGTCGGAAACGGACGTGTCGCCATTTTTGGACGTCTGATATTCGAGATATCATGATTTCGAAAACGCTTGCTGGAATGCCATTAGCATCAAAACCGGAAAGGCGCAATTAAAGCCAATAGATGATAATTAATTAAATAGATTAATATTAATTAGAACCACTCTACACTCCTACAGACACTAGGACACTACAACCAAGCAATCTAAACAACATACTTGTTCAATATCATTCATCATTCCAATAACTTTTCACTGTTCTACATACTATAGGTGTTCAGTTGCAAATTGCAATGGTTTAAAATTTAGATTGAATCAGAAAATAAATAGGAATTAATGCGAAGGAAATCAAAGCGTGTTGTGTTTGCATTCGCGGCGCGGCGTGTTAAATCGAAGGTGTTTATGAGCCGCCGCGCATGGATTATTATTCGCATTCCAGAGTGCCTCAACAGTCCCAGGTCCCAACACTCTCGCAACACAACACAAGCGGCAAACGCCATGTCGCTGGGCTTCGTGACTCGGATTCGTCGATTCGCGAATCCTATCTGTTCCACAGTCAGAGAGTCACAGTCCACACTATACTTGACACTTTGTACATTGCACATATTGCGCATGCTCGCAACTCGCATGCAACAATGCAGATGTATTAATTGATCTTAATGCTCGCTGCTTGCTCGTTATGCATCCGCCATCCGCACATACACTCAAGGCCTTTGTAAATGCGAACCCAAACAAACAATTGCGAAATCGGCAAAATGGTGGAGAAATCACATCAAACATCATAAAGTCTTTAAAAGTTTAAGTTCCCAGCTCCCACGTGTTTATATAAGGGTAGGTCTGATTTGAGGTTATGTCCATTGCAAAACAAATACTGTGACTATGACTTACTACAGTGTAATCATAAATGGTAAACACAAATGTGTTTCTATTTGAATGTTTTAATATTTAATGTATGACTGTATTACTTACTATTACATAACATTAAACTTACCCACGGGAAATTCCAACGTGCAAGCAATCAAGAGTCAACATTACAAGAAATACTTTCCACCCAAAAATATCCTAAATGTAAACATTTCCTATACATCCTATGTTATCTGAACTGTGAACGTATAAAGTTTAAAGCTAATTTGTCAAACGTCAAACATAACCTAACTTAACTAAACATTAAAGACTCGTGTTGTTATGGCATATTTATGCATAACATGCGACATGTCGCGACATGTTTGCACGTACAAACATTTCTCGCCGCACGTCCTCCGGTTGCATGGCAAAATTGATGCAATGCAATATTCTCGAATCATTTCAATCATTTAATGGAAAGTGAATAGAATTGAAATGGAATGCAGGTATGCAGGAATGCATTAATGCACAAACCATGAAGCATGCGTTGGCCTTGAATCTTGAATTTGAATCACACATTAACATCAATATCGAAAATCATTTTCATTTACAATTTATACGTTTTTATGTTTTTAAGAAGATTTTAGTGCTCAAGTTTTAGTTTTGGAACTTACCATGTGTTTTAAATATAATCCAAAATCCTTAGCAAAGTGAACCTTCCCGCATGGTAAATCCCTTATGCACTAATTAAAGGTAATCCAAATGGCACCAAAGCGAATCTCGATGGATGTGATCGCGCACAGTTCACTCGCGAGTTTTGCTTTTTGTGGTCCAACTGGCGCTGCCACCAAAACTGAGCGCACACCAGCGTCAGCACGCCACCGGACTTTTCAACGCAAACGCTTTCCACGCGCGCGCGTTTTTCCCACAGGGACAGGGGGGACAGGGCCAACCGGTCCACTGATGCTGGGGGTACACCGCAGCCCAGCGCGCAACGATAGAGAGCACCCGATTTGGACGGACGGCGGGACGGGCACGCTCGCCGCGACCGATGGATATTTTTCAACTAAAGTAAAATCCCTTAGTAGTTTTACTGCGGTCAGGTACACTCCGGCGCGCACAACGCGATTGGAATGCGGTCGCGCACGCCAACGACTCGACGGCAAGAGCGGGTACCATCATGCGCCGGTGGTGTGCAGCAGCGAGCTGGCCGACTGTGCGAACTGGCGGTACACTCCGGCGCTGGAGTCAGGCGTGCGCGGTGCACAAGCACGACGCGGCACGAATGGGAGCGAGATGGACGCCCCATTGGTATGCACGTTGTTACCTGTGCCCTCCCTACCACACCGGCGCGGCGCTGGAGCAGGATATCGAGAGAGGCATCAGCTCGGAGGCATGGAGCCGCAGCCGCATGGAGGCTTGGGAGCTGCAGCCGGCATTCTTGAGGTGCGCGCGCGCGCGCACACCGCACGGAGTGTACCCGACTCAGGTGTGTGTTGGGATACCTGACCAGCGGCTACATTCCACGGCTACATTCCGCGCGGAGAAATCACGTTCGGCGCGCGCGCGCGCGCGCGGTATACGTACGATTCATTCCGGCGACGCATGCTTCACGCTTCACCGCGCCCTTATCACCCTTATCACACAAGCATTAAATCACGTCTATTCAAAGTCAAAAGTCAGACCTAACCTCAATACATAGCTAACAAAAACGAACCGCAACAAAGCTATACGAGCGATTACACCAAGGTCAAAGTTATCCCTGACTTAATAAATCCAAGTTACTCTTGGCTTCCTGAATATCCGATTCATGATTCAATGCAGTTGTCAGGTATGCCTTTGCAAGATTGGTCCGCCCTAGCTTGTGTTGCAGGACACCCAAGTTATTATACCCTGCAGCGTGGTCGGGATCACAGGAAATGCAAAGATTTAAACACATCAGAGCCAATTCAACATCACCAGATCCCTGAAACAGTGAAACCCAAGCACTTTGTGTATTTTTACTGGCTTAATGAGTTGTGAGTATATAGAGTGAGTATATTTGGTTGCCTACCAATGCCAGATGTGACAAGTTGTACCAGACATCAGCCCTGATGAGAGCGTCAGTTGCCAGGTCCAGAGCCCGCTGAAAGCACACATAAACAAGGTCCAATTGCTGCGCGTACATGCAACATAACCCTAGATTATTGTACAGCTCCGCACTGTGCGCTCCCATGGCCAACACCCGACGGTAATACCTCAGTGCCAGCTCCGGTTGGTAATTGTAAAAGTGATAGACTGCAATGCAAGCAATAGCTTCGGTGTTCATTGCGTCCTCGATAACGACTCCTCTGTAAAACTTGATCGAGCTTTGCATCTCGCCTGTAGCCTCGTTCAAGCGTGCCATTTCTGTGAGTATGGAGACATCTTCCGGGTAGGTGGCAAGACCTGCCCTACAGATCTCCGTTGCGCTAAGAGGTTGATCCATCCGGAGGTAAATCCTGATGAGCCGGATGAAAATTTCCAAATGTTGTTGGTTCTTCATGGCGCTGCGCAGTTGTTGTTCGGCGTCCCGGAGCAAATTCAACGCTACATAGCACTTCGCCAACTGGACCTTCCACCACCAGTCTTTGAATTCGGAGGCTTGGGTCGCTTGTACTGCCAGCTCCATTGCATTACGCACATCGCCCTCGTGGTAGTAGATGTACTCGAAAAGGGATTTGCTCAGGCATTTGTCCTGCGAGTACTTGGAGATGTTTAGGCGGGAAATTTGAATGAAAGGACCATCACGTTGGGAGAACATTGCTGCTGTCCCAAGGCGGATGGCACGTGCAGATTGGCCGGTTAGAGGGCGCGCGGTTTTGAGGCGGTCGAGGACTGTGGATCCAGGCCGGTTCTGAGTCCCAGGACGGGAGACACCGCTGATTGGACGACCGGTGTTGGTTCTCGGTCTGGTTCTATACAGAAACCACAAAGTAATCATTTTGGAGCGTTCTATATTTTTTTAAGGACTTGCCCAATTCCTTTGTTGCTTGTGGATGCAGTCGTTGTGGGTCGCATGCTCGTCCCTGGACGTGGAGCAGTAGCCACGACATTTTCGTTGAGGAAATCAGTTTCAGACACATCTTCAGTGTCGATATCGTCGACGTACACTCGCTGCGTCATAGCGCGCATTTTTAAACACCATGCTGCCTGATCCAAGGGTTGCTTTTCTAATATCAGCGTGCACAAATCAACACATTTGTCGAAGTGTCTTCGGCGATATAGGCTTAGAGCAACGTACAAAGGATCCATTCTTTTTATGGTTAACAGTAATTTCTTGTGATGACTCTTCGTACTTTTAAAGTTTTGTTTGTATGCCACTTGTTTTTAGCTTGGTAACGATGGTAACTATGGAGACTGTATGTTTAACATAGGCAACCAAGTATACACAACTAACCATGAACGTGCCAGGAACATTTTGATTGTTCAGATTGGTTCATATGTCAATTTGATCTTTTTTACAACTTTTTTTTTATCGAGAAAAATGTCTCAAACCGCTTTAGCATCAAACAATGAGGTCGAAAAGAACTCATCGAGAGATGATGCCTCCGCCGAAGATGAAAGCCATAAGTTCTTCTCGCAAACCAGCGTGAAGCCAGTGGAATCCAGATACACCACCGAGTTATATCTACGCTCAGCAAGCTCCCTTCGAGGGTTTCACAGACGCCGCCACTCGCAGAATCCACAGTTGAAAATAATCGACCAGAATACCGGCTTGCATCAAGTCCTTGGAGAGTCCCAAATCACGAACATCAGGAAGGTTTTCTTCAAGCACGAAGAGAAACGTCTCAACCCGGAGCAACTAAGACGCGCCCTAATAGAGCACGGAAAAGTCTACTTCCCCGATGATGAATACTACCAATTGATATTCTTGAGGATTAACATCGCACAAAATGGCTACGTTACGTGGGATGAATTCGTCTCGCATTTGATTTTGGGCTTTAAGATACAAGAGGTTACCTCCGAAATAAAATCGCTGGAAGAGCCGATAAATAAAAAACCGCTGTTGGTGAGAAGCAACCATCGACATCCAATCAATAAAATCGTTTTTAATTTTCAAGTCAAACCGGATCGCAGCTATGGTTATACTGATGGATCGTACATTACATGTAGTCATGATGGTATCTTAAACTATTGGTCCTTGGACCTGCACCGCGAACGCACGGTCCGTAGCAAAAGCCCCGATTTGATTGTCGCGGATACCTGGGTATTATGTGTGGAAGCAATGCCGGATGTAAGTGTCATCTGCACATCGTCCTCGGAACGCGATATACGGTTCTACGACACCTCAGCAAGAAAGTTCGAGCTGCGAATACAGATCTATTCTTTGGAATTCGCAGCTTGTTGCTCGTGCTACACCTTCCCGAAGGACCCGAACGAAGACTGCAGGCTCATCTTCGGGGATATGGGTGGGAACGTTCGAATATTCCTCTTCTCATCGATTAATCGAGGACCGTTCCGCAGCAAAATGGGAGTGCCCTTATTAAAGGTCCCTTATGACGTGGTTGAAAAGGGTCAGGTAGCTGGGTTTACAATCGTAGTCTTTCGGAACTTGCACAGGGATTGGGTACGCCAGGTGGAGTACTACTCGGTGATGAATATGGTAGTGTCCTGTAGCACGTCGACCAGAGCGTTGGTCATACGAGACACTAATGAAAACCGTGGCATTTTTGGGTATAACGTCGCAAAAGGAGTGTGGTGCTTTGCGTGTGCTGATGGCTTCCCTCAAATGGCCACTGGAGGTCCTGACTGTCTAATACGCGTATGGAATCCGTACGTTACAAAGCGGCCACTTGTAACCTTCCATGGACATCACACCGGGATCATTGCCCTGGTCCTCCAGGATAGGGGCTCTATTCTATGCTCGTTGTCAGAGGACAAGTGCATTAAGGTGTGGGATGTTCCAGCTCAGGTTTGCATGCAGACCTACTTGGGACTCGGAAGTGAACTTGGGGAGTACGTGAAGTTAACCATGTTTTACAACCCGGATTCGAGACAGTTGATAATTGGTGGTACAGCGATAACTGCGCTGTTTCTAAGACCCTTGCAGAATGGTGAGCATACCGATGGAAATTCACACTCTGCATCCGTATCAGTCCTGCTGTACAACTCCTTATTCGGTATTATTTTAACCTGCGGTTTGGATTCGAATATCATCGTCTGGGACCCCTGGAGCGGGAAGCGGATATCCGTCGTGAGGGATGCCCACACTCGCCAACTACATGGGGAACTGATTCCTGTGGATATCACCGCTGGATGTTTTGATCCGGGCAATCAATACCTCCTCACAGGGGCGTATGACGGGTCCTTAAAGACATGGAACTTTACAACTGGGACGTGCTTGAGGAACATGCGCATTGAGCATGGGTGCGAGGTAACAGGAGTGTGCTGGGTAAAAGGTAGAATCCTCGCTATTGGTTGGAACCGGCACGTGACAGAATTTGCTGATTCTGGAGGAGCAGCCGGACCTGGCGGGGCCTTCTGCAAGATGTGGGCTATAAAGCACACTAATGATGTCCTGGCGGCAGCAGCACGCATTCCACAGACCCTTGCGACGAGTACGTATAATGGCGAGTTGATCCTTTGGAGGTTAGAAACGGGACAACCCTATAAGCAATATGCTGTTGCCAATCCCACAATGCGCGTTAAAATCACCTACGACTTTGAGAAGCGCACCAGAAAAGAAAAGCCCAAGGTAACTCCGCTGAGCCTTAAGTATGGCTTGCGCAAAGACCTCAGGAAAGCACCTCCACCTCCTCCTGAACGGCCTAGCGTCATCATTCGCAAGTTAAAGTTGAAGGAACGCGAACAGCTTGCTGCACAAGCAAAAGACAGCATCGTTGGATCACTGAAGCTTACACGTAAAGCTAAACCTCTGGTACTGCCGCCTACAATATGTCCCATTAGAGGGTTAGCCGTAAGGTGTATGATCTTCCTGGACAAGCGACCGATGAAGGTCAACGTTGGCACTTTATTCGTCGCATTGGAAAATGGCGATATTCAGGTATGGTCGCATCATATAAGTGGTGGATTTCTCAGTGCGTTTCAAGCTGTGCACGGCGTAGGAGACTACATTGTTTCGATGTGTACTGATGAAGACAATGAATATCTCTTCACGGGTTCCACGGAGGGTTATGTGAAGACCTTCTTGATGGCCAACTTTCACACTGGAGATGAGGATAATCACGTGTGCGTTCCCTACTATCGTTTGATATTTCCCTTTCTTTGGAATCGCTTCTTTCCGGGGCGAGCAATGAAGGCTCTTGGTGGGCAGACGTATCCGATGATACTCAATAGCTACAAAGCCCATCGGCAGCTTGTCTCCGGTCTGGTGTTCATTCACAAGCCAATGATTCTCGTCTCAGCGAGTGCGGACTTTAGCGTGCGGATGTGGACTCTAGGAGGGAGGTATCTCGGCACGTTGGGGACGTTTAAAAAGTGGACGAATGTTGATCCTAATGTTCCAATAGACGTTACAAAGCGCGATTTTACTATTCCACCGGATGTTAAGAGAGTGATGAGTTCAACCACACATAGGGTAATTGATTACAGATCACAGGTTCCTCCTGTTGATGTTTTGATGATACAAACTGTTTTGGGGTTAGGTTTTTCTGGGCGAACGCTGGGAGAAAAAACTTACCAAAAAGCAGGAAGCTGCTCAAGCCGAGAAAGACAATGCCTACACAGCTTCGAATTTGCACACCTACGGGCGTAAACTGGAAAAGCCTATTTTAGGGAATTTTGTCACCGTGCCGGAGAACACCTCGCGGAAGTTTGAAGCACATTTGGACACCACCTTTCCATACGTAACCTCAACTTATTTCTATACGAATACCGATGCGTCATATACATTTTTTTGCAGATACCTGTGTATCAACATCTTATAAGACCGCAACCCGAAGAAATACCAACTTTAACGCCGCATAGCGATTTGAGGTTAGATAAAGCCGAACGCAAACGGCGTTCGTCACTAGCAAGATACTAAAATCAGAATCTTTCAAATTTCACTGCGTGGTTATCATTTACCCTTTTTATGTCGTGTAAATCATAACTACTGAATTACATTATACATGCGCTTATACTTTGTAAAATCATCGACATTATCATCAACAAAAACATCAACAACTTGCATGATAAATGCTTCTTACGAATTCAAGTCTTGCAGTGTGCTACAGGCTTCTAACATCAAACAGGCCATCTTGTATTCGGGCTGCTTCTCATCTAGGCAGCGCAGCGCGTGCGTGATCAGCACCATATTGCTCTCCAGGTCGCTGGGCGTGCACCAATCGCCATCCAGCGAGTCTAAATATTTGGTAACTTGCGTGCTAAACGCTGCTAACTTCTCACCCAAATCCCTCGACGATGCCAACAGCTGTGACAACCTTTTACCTGCAATCTTGACTAGGTCCGGCCCCATTTTCTCCTTCTCCGTCACCGTGGGCAGCAAATCAATCGCGAAGCTGTCAAAGCCCGCCGACAAAATCTGCGCAATCTGATAGCGCTTTAGTAAATCCACATCCAGGTCCCATACTCGCGCCAGCGTCAAACACTTGGACATCCAACTAACATGATCAGCCGAATAGGTTCTTCCCTCGTTCATGGTGACTGTGTCCATGCTGGCGCTAATGACCTTGAGCAGGAACTGCAACCTTGAGGCAGTCGTCTTGGAGTCAGTGCGATTATGCGTGTTGATTTCGTTTTTGTGTTGCAGATCTGAGAAGAACAGATTGTTGACTGGCGTGTCGAAGACGTTTGACAGCACTTTGGTATGTTTCACAGCAAACACGGTCATCATATGCATGATCATCGCGAGCTGATAGTGCAAATGCACTAGGTCGTAGTTGACGGCATTTTGCCCCAAAGCGAGCTCGGCGAGTGGCGCAGCCGAGCTATTCTCCCAAATAGCCTCATAATGTAAGGCTGGTTTTTGATAATTGTAGGATTCCAGCAGGGTTTCCATAAACACATCGAAGAACCCGATGCAGAATTCGAAAAACAGAGTGATTTGATAGTCGGATAAGTCAGTATCCTGCCGACAGAGGCGCTCTTTCGGAAGCTTGCCCACTTTATTGATCAACTTCGATGAAGCCTCGAAGATAATTTTCAGATGCGTGTTCCATACCAAGTTGTAGATGCCAGTTTTAATATGCAAGTTGGGTATCTGCACGAGGCACTTGAGCGCTGCCTCCAGGAGGTTGAGATTCGCCACGTCCTTCTGCCACGCAAGCGCGTACTCCCAGCACATGTTCGCTAGCAGCACACTGGGTTCCAAACTATGCGGGAATTGTTTCTTAATGATGCCTAGGTGATAAAATACTGGCTCCTGTACCTTGGACGCATTTTGTAGGTTATGCTCTTGACTAGCCGCCTGTGCTTCATTATCGCTTCCTTCTCCACGCAAATCATCCAATAAAATATCTTCGGGATTCACACCACCTTGGCATAACCACTGCGCAACAGTTTCACTAACGGACCCTCTCCCACGCTCCAAAACATACTTTAAACTTACATCATGCCGCTCCAAATTTAACTTGGGCAGCACAGCATCACAAATCGGCGTATTGCTTAAAATGATATTCAACAATGAAACATCTTCCAATTTACCAATCAGAAGTGTCCATTCGCAATTCTCCTGCGAAAGCTTCTCCCACATGTCCACGCTCTCATCTTCCACACTGTTCCCGGACTGCTGCAGGTCCTTCTCGGCTTCGATCCGCTGCGCGACGCTTTTGCACAACACGGCGGCCATTAGCGCCGGGAACGGCTTGTGCGAATTCTCCAAATCGTCGCGCACGCGCGTCCAAAAGCCAGACACGCAGTTGTATGGCACCGACACGGAATTCGGATCGAAGATCTTCGTCAGCGTGTGCACGGTGGCGCTGAAGTTCTGCATCTCGGTTTCGAGATTTTGAAAGCTATCGAGTGGACGGTTAACCCAGTATAACAACAACAACGAAAAGAGGTGCTCCGGTAGGATTGAGGACTTCCTGGCGTGGAGTTCGAGCTCCGGATTGGAGCACTCATTGATGTACTTGGCGAATATCTTCTCGGCGACGTTATACAGCAGAGGATCATCGCGATCCTGGATATTCAACAATGGCGGCGCTGTGTAGTCGAAAATCTTCACAAATTGACTGAGAAGCACCTCCTTGTTATTTTCAAAGGTGACCCGCGGTTGCATCTTGTAATCGTTTAGTGTGCTCAAGTCCAAAAGCCGTTGCAAATTGTTCATTTCCTTCGTCCCCAGGAGTGATCTACTAGTACTACTAGACTTGTCCGCATCTCCAGATTTCTTCTGGTTTTGGGTACAATTGCCATTTTTCACATCTAAATCGTCATCGACCATATCCAACGTTAAAAAGTTATAAAAGTGACTCAACAGGCTTAGATTCTCCACAATCCGCAATAACATCTTTAAATCCTCCTTTTCCTTATCATCACGATCTTCCACCTTCATTACCTCGGACGCTTGATAGTACTTGTCCGAAATCAGCGCGCAGCATGCAATAACAACATCCGCGGTGATCTCACGCGAAGCAATCAACATCTCAAGACATTGCAGCGTCACCTCTACAGTTTTAAACTCTTTAAACGTATTTAGCGCTTCGCCAAGCACCTTATCATCATTCTCTCCACTTCTCACCAGCTGCTTCAGCCGCTTGTACAAATGAATATCCCTGGCGCGTTTACTATTCTTCTCCGCCAGTGAAAAATGAAACGGTATAACAATCTCCTTGATTTTACCATCGGCATCAAATAACAAGCACGTGAACTGGCACACGTAGCGCGATTTTGATGTATTTTGGAAACCCAGCAGTCCATAGTTGATGTACATCAGCACGCTGGACTTGGCGGCAGTGAACGTCGCGAGTTTCGTGCCTTGCTGCGCGCAGAAAATGTCCACAGTGCCCTTCTTGGCGGAGTAAATAATGAGGAACACTGCGATGGCTTTCTTGGAGGTCTTGCGGCTTTTGCGTTCGTCGGGGATTTGAATAAACGCGCATTGCGCTTCGCGGTAGCCTTTAAAGATGCGCAGGGCAACGCCACGATGAGTATCGACGAGTAAAACGCGACCTAAGCCATCGGAGAGCGCAGCGAGACGGCGATCAGGTGAGAGAGTAACGCGGGATGATGAGCGACGCAGATCGCAGAGGCCGAAGCGACATGCCATCGCTTCCGCTGGGGTTAACGCGGCGCCTTCGGATTTGTCCGGCGTTGCTTTGGCACCAGTCAACCAACCACTATAAACACCATAAGTTTTAATAGTTATCTATAGCAATCGGCCGCGAACACTTCAATGGGCCATTATTGATGGGTTGGAACTTCGCACATCTAATGATACTATCATGTAAAAGTTTATTTATGTTTCTTTACATGATAATATCATTGGATATGCCCATTGTTTTTACTTACGGCAAGGCAGATTTCAACTTTGAAGCGACAGCTTTAGCCACATCACTTAATACTGGCTGCGAGCCACCCTCCAGGGCATAGTGAAACCCCAAAAACGGCTTGGACCCCGCAGCAAGTACCAGGGAATTGTACGGTGGCATCGCGCGATATTTCGAAGCAAAACCGCCGCAGAGCGATGCAGTTAACAAGTGATCGAAGGTGTTTTGAAGGTCAAGGCCGACCACGGCAACGTCGGATACCTGCCCTTGGTCCACAAAGCCCCATTTTTTGGAATTTGAACTAATGGACAATTGAGTGGGATCATTTGCAATCCCTGCACAAAGAATCATGCACAAGAATCAGTAAAACGAAATTTGATGCTAAAAAGTTGACTTACCTTTGGCCAAGTTACTTCTGCAACTTCTAAGAAGTGAAAACAACTGCACCCCATTGATAACACAAATGTTACTTTCATAAATAACATAGAGCTCTTCAGGTTTCAACTCTGCATTGATATCAGGCTGCGGACTATGCTGAGATTGACATTTCAATGCACAAATTGGCTCATTATGCAGCTTCTCCTCAAAGAGCAGAGTGCAGGTTTCAGTAAAGAAGGAAATGTACCCTGTTTCAAATGCAATTGCTATGCATGTCCAGTCTGGGCCAACCTTTATTTTCAAAGAATAATTAAGTTTTATGCACCCCCAAAATATTGCTTAAGACTTACTTGTGAGCTCTGGCTTTGTATCACAATAGGCAGACACAACACTGCCTTGATATTATCTTTGAAGTCATGTAAGCTGGCATCAGTGATGCCAAACTGGGAAAGTGTTGATTGATTATCCCACTTTCCATTGCTAATTACCAATCTTTTCTCTCTGGCAAATACAAGAAGATCTCCTGTGGGTGAGGCAGAGACCAAACTGCCCTGCAGCCATGCATCTCCACCTGATTCAATTTAAGTTAAGTGTGTTTAAGAAAAAGTCCATTCTCACTGTTGAGTTGGGAGATGAATAAAATTACCTCTGTGATCATCAGTCGGATACAAATGTCTTCTAATGGTTGCGACGTCAACAATATCAGCGATTTGCTTGATTTGCACCGACATTGTTGCTTTCACATTACGTTATCATCGTTTTTGTGTTGATAGGATAATTAATAACAAAGAGCTGTGACCAATGTAACTGTGCTGACAAACATATCAACATATGTACATTTGACATGTTTGACAACTGCACGCTTTGACAGCTCGTGTGCTGATTAACTGATTCCGCACTGTAGTGGGTTCATAACTGGAAACGCGATTTGTGTTTGAAGAGAACAACTGTCCTGACGTCACGAAGTAGTACTTTTCTTTCCTTTTTTTTAACGTAGAATCGTTGGTAGAATTCAAATTTACACAGGACAAATATCACCAAAAAAAATGCTCAAACCGTTTCAACGCCCACAGTGTATTACAAACAATAGAATACAATGTTTTCAAAAAAAAAAATCGACCGGGCGTTTCAAAAAATATGCACAAACATATGGAGATTAAATTACAATTTGGGTGTCGAAAGAAAATTCCACTGGGTGTTGCAACAAATTTCGAACTATCTTGTCACATAGTATACA
>JARJDQ010017280.1:0-18923 GCA_030264215.1 Geostiba sp. GC000077 | reverse complement strand
TTTTTACTGTAACTATCCAATTATTGCAGTAAAAAGTTATTTCACAAGGTTTTCAAATTATCGTCTATCCTCGATTGAATGCAGTTCCATTTCTAATTTCTTCTAAACTGGTCCCCAAACGGGTATTGTATCTTCGGCAATTGTCAGTTTATTCCTCTCAATTTAACAAGATGCATTGTCAGAGCACACTATTCTATTCATATTTATTCGTCAAACAACCAGATAACGCAATATCGCATACAAACTTTAAGCTGTAAAGCATTTTTCAAAGAGTATATCTCGTATATCTCGAGAACCATTGAGTATTGAACCTTCGTGTATGGGACTTTACGTCTTGTTTTGATGTTCTCTATCACTCACCAAACTCTGTAAAGTTTTTTTTATTAAGACCCTGTATAGGGTGATCCGTAAAACACTGTTTGCAGAAAAGGAAAATTAAATAAACCCACCATTTCGAAATTAGGTTTATTGATAAGAGCATAAAATTAATTCATTACTAAATCATTCAATATATGACAAAAAGCATGTCCGTTGTATTAATATTTAAATTGGCTGTTATTATCAGAATACAAAGTACCTGAAATGTATGTATTTCATGCGAAACTGGCAAAATGTTACAACATTTAATTTTTTGTATTTTGGCCCTTGTGTCTTATTGTAGTCATATTTGCATCCTTTCTAAATCTAAATTTTTTCACATTAAATTCCATGTAGTAGAATCACCTTTATTTCTCTTAAGACCACCCTGTACTTTGGTAAATTTTTGTTATTGTTGAAATAAAGCGAAATATATGTAATGATAAAATTTGTATTAATTAGCTTGCTCTTTACGGTTGCGGTGCACTGCTTACATATGCCCACCATATGCCAGTAATGTAATTATCGTCAGTCAGATTAGTCACTCGGGCGGCCGGACTAATAACTAATTACCCAGCCGATTGGGTAAGCGATTACATTGCGATTTGGAATAAAATATCACGGTAATATGGCGGTTGCGGCAAAGAGCAATGTTCTCTTCAATGATTCAAAAGTGACTCGCTTTATTGGATTGGAGCTTTTAATGAGATGCTTTTGCGCTGCTCTACTCTACTATTGGAAATCGTTTCAAATTTATTTATTTGTGTTTTGAGTTTCGAGAGGTCGTTGAAGGTGAGCGAAGGTGATGAAATATTTAGTCTAAACGGCATGTTAGCGAACACTGGACACTTATTGCTTATGTTGATGTTGTATGTTGATGTAAAAATTAGTATGAGTTTACTGATGGTGTCATGAATAGTGATAGAGGAGATTGTAATACATTGTTATTTTTGAAATAATTTATCTACGCAGCACAGCGAAATATTGCGTTGCAAATACATTTTTGTAAAATATACTTTTTCCGAAATCGGCACTAAGGTTAGCTAAAATCGGCTTTAAAAGAAAGAAATCGCCACTATAGTCAGAAGAAGAAAAGCAATCAACAGCTAGCGCTCGATTCATCCTCCTCCTTTCTTTCGTTGTGTGGTGCTGATTTTTTTCTTCGCTAATTGTAGCACACCCCGTCGTGTGCCAAACCGCTCTTGCATCAAAAATAACTATTTTATTCACCGTGAAAAAACTAGTCTCCATTTGATTTACATGCAATTTTTTGTTTTCCAAAGCAACAATTTCAAAGTACAATTTGATCAACTTTGTGATCACGCATTGTTTGTGCATGAGCTTCTGTCGAGACTAGACAAGACGAGACTAAAAAATCTCGATCTCGAATTTTCGAGAATTTCGACATAGTAATCTCGATATTCATCTTGAACTCGAAAATTTAAATTTTGTATGTGCATTACATATCTACTAACAAAATCCACCTAATAAACAAAACATCTAATATAATAAGTCTTCGTAAATGAGCGGTAGATAGACATTCCAAACAAGATTCTCAAGAAAACTGTTTTAATTTGACATTTAAAATTTCTACTTTTGATGGGACACCCAACAGATGATTATTGGTAAAAACGAAGAGTTTTTAGATTTTTTGCTTTTAATGTTTTAGGCACTATTTTGAAAATAAAATTCCACTTTTTTTCCCGCGTTCCGAGATGTATATCGAGATCTTGCCATCATATT
This sequence comes from Geostiba sp. GC000077, assembly GCA_030264215.1. NCBI lineage: Eukaryota > Metazoa > Arthropoda > Insecta > Coleoptera > Staphylinidae > Geostiba > Geostiba sp. GC000077. The sequence continues at coordinate 16,823 of JARJDQ010017280.1, read as the reverse complement.
GTCGATATCGGTCTCGACTTGAATCGGAAATCCTGATCTCGATATCGATCTCGAATTCCGAGACGAGATCAAGATTTTCTCGAATGGACAAAAGCTCTATTTGTGCGCATTTCTCGAAAAGAAATTGTTTGATTCAAGGGCGTGCTGATTCTTTTCCTCGCAAATTCTAGCACCGCTCGGAAAACTCTTCATCTCATTTTTTTCAGGATTTTTTCCTATGCTTTTGAAAATGGAATGGATTTTAAGTTCCCCTTTGAACCGCTTACAGTGACAGAATTATTGATCACTAAATGAATGATAAATTATAATAATTTATAAACGTTGAACATTGCGCTTTGTTTCGCAGTACGTGCACGCACGCAATGCAGATGCACGAAGCTCGAAACTTTCCATGTCGGCATCGAGCACAGAGTACAATAAATATATCGTGCACTTGATATAATTGACACATGCATACAAACGTGAATAAAATCGATAATAATAAATTATGCTCCAGTGCACAATGCGCATTATATTGACGCCTTAATCCAGCTAGTGTTGTGCTAGTCCTTGGCTCCCTGTGGTCCCTGCGTGCTTTTTACAAAAGCTTGCCGAACGCATCTGATTATTTAATATTTATAATTTACCAGCGCTGTTGTTGTGTTGTTTATGCCTTGCACAATTCTCATAACTAGCGCATGCGCATGGCGTGTGCGAGTGCAATAGTAAACGATATGTTTGTTGCGAATCGATTTTAATTACGGCGCAATTGCCGTTCGCTCGCGAAATTTCAGTGTGAAATGTAAAACTGTGCTGGGAGGCGATGTCAACAGCAGTTTTGCTATTGCAACGATTGTAATTGCCATTTTCGCTGCGAGTATTAGCCGTTAACCGTTATTTGTAACTTGCAACGATTCGCAATTATGGACGATGGCTATAATAACAATAATCAAAATTTTGGCATTCGTTGAAAAACATCCCACGCAAGTCCTCATTATTTCAATTATTCATTTTATGCAGTTATTTAACAATCGTTTCAATTTGAACTTTTTAATTGAATTTGTAACTAAAAGTGAGGTAAAAATAAAAGCAACGCTTGAAAATGCATTTTCATTCATACGCAATTGTTTGATTGCATACCATTTGCATATTTCGAAGGTTAGCAATGAAATTATCATAATTATTACAATACTTTATATGTAGTTTCTTTCTTGGTAAAAAATTATAAATTCAAATGTATTTAAATACATTTCACTTACATTGCATTGGCCAGCTGTACTGGTCTCCTGTACTTAATGTTTAATATCAGTTGATTGCAGCACTAGCAGTTATTACACTTATTAATACTATTAGCAATTCGAACGAAGTATTCGATTCTACTTTTTATCATATTTCGTTTAATTTTCTTGATGCTCGTTGAAATATGACTTTGTTGAAGCTACAAACTTTCGTTTGCCATGTCTTATCGACAACGGCACGAATTTCAAATTGTTGTCGTTGCTGGAAATTCTATTGTTGTTCTGCGATGCGAGTATTTTGACGTTTGGCGACGGCGTTTTGTTATCCTGCTGTTGGCATATTTGTATTAGCATATCGTATGCGTATGCATACTTAACATTTGACATTTGATTGCCGATACATTTGGCGGTTGTTGCGGCGCGGTGATTTACATAAGAAACGATATTTACTTTCCAGAAATGTCTCAATTCGAAATAATGATATTCATGTTGATAGAACAATCGCTGACATTACAAATACAGTTTAGCAGCGGATAAAAACCGTTGAGGGAGATAATAACCAAAAAACAGGATGCCGTTAATATAGCTGGCTATATATTAATAATAAGGAGAACTTGGAAATTCTTTTTAAATTTGAGTAAACTTTTGGAAGGTCTTGCTCTTGGACAGTTAAGGAAGGAAGAAAGAAAGTGATTAAAAATGCTGATTTTGGCTGTATTTACGTTTTGTTGAATAATCACCGGGATATCTCACACTTGCATTTTTAAACATTCGCTATACTTGTGGATCATTTCAAGGAATACGTCATGAAAATTTAGAGGAGTTTCATCTCTTCAACATTCCATGTCGATTTTACGAAAAACTCTTACAAAGAACTAACTTATTATCTTCTATAACCTAATATTTATTTTTGATGCAAGGGCGTGATATTTTTTTGCGGTTTAGCGCACCACAGAGTGTACTCTAGAATAAGCTAGTAAAAACATCAGCACGCCCTTGCATCAAACAAAGTGTTTTCTATAAATGCACCCAAACAATACGTGAACACGAAATTGATCAAATTCTAGTTTGCATTTGAAAACAATAATTTGCTTGTAAATCAAATGGCGCTACGTTTTTTCACGGTGAAAAAATAGGATTTACATTTTATTTGTTTTGATTCATTAGCGCACTGTTTGATTGAAAAAGAGATAATTCACGAATGATTATACGTGCGCAATTCCTCTCTTTTTATTGCATTTATAGAAAGAAAAAAAACAATGTTTTTCTTCTTTGTGTTCACATTTCTAGAAAAACATTTGTTTGATGCAAGGGTGTGCTGATCTTTCTTTCGCAAATTCTAACACGACTGAGGATCTGCTTGAAAAAATAATCATCATCATGCCCTTGCATCAAAAATTCATATTGTACTAAATGTAATTTGGATGATAATATTTTGGGTAAACTCATGATAGTGCCCAGCAAGACGGGCGTTCATTGACGCCATGATGTTTAAGTGTGTGTGCTGTGTAGTAAGCATAAATTAGAATTAAAATATCTAGTTGTTGGCTGGCTGTGCTGCCTTCGTTTCGTTTTTCGATTGGTCGTCTGGCGTCTCGTGTTGTTCAATGTGTACAGTGTACTTATTCCTATAAGCAATAAACACTGTAACATTTATATCGTCGAGTCGTGGTGTTAATGCCGGCCAACGGGACACACCCATGTATCATTGACATTTTGGTTCTTTCCTACGAACCGAGACGATGCGATACGATGCGTTTGAAAGCTTGTGATATAATTGTACCAAGCAAGAGAGCGAACGCAGTTGAATCAACATCATAACATCAATATCATTTAATGCTCGGTATCTAATCTTTCGTTTTGTCTGGGTCTGCTCTGGATGTACTTAGTTTCATTTACAGCACATACAGGACAGTTTACGACCTTAGGTGCTCTGCCCCAACTCTGCCTCTGGCTCAAAAATCCACGTAAAAAAAAGTTTAATTTCTATACGAAAAGTCTAAACTGGTTAAAATTTAGGGACGATTTATATTAACGTATTACAAATCCAAATAAGAAGCACGAACGTACGAGAAGAATTAAATATCCAAAGTATGGAAGACTATATCGAAGAAAGGCAAATCAGCTGGTGGGGTCACATGCAAAGAATGAACAATGACACACAAGTCAAACAAATATGGAGTACAAAGATACAAGGCAAGAGAAAAAGAGGAAGACCGGGAAGCAATAATAGAAGAAATAATGGAGAAGAGAGGAACCACAACCAAGGAAGCTAGAAAAATTGCGAAGCATCGGAAGAGATGGAAGGAGTTCGTAAAGAAATGAAGAGACGAACAACCCCTACACCCAAAGACGGTATAAGAGGGGATGTGATTATATATGTATATTACAAATCCCGCGCCGCATTTCATTTTTGTTATTGTTATTATTATTCGTTACAAAAATTCTGTAAGTTCAAACTTTTTTATGCACGCTCAATATAATAAGAAGGTATGCAAAATTTGTTGCCACAGTTTTCACATCGCTTTAGCACTTAATAAAATTTCATTTTTATCAAAATCGTGCATTTCTTGTGTCGTGTTTCGTGTTCACACTTCACGCCTGCATTTACCTGCGCAGCTACCAGGTGTGGCGATAAATCCACCTTCATTACCCTCCATCGCACACGCAGGACGGGCAGGATGGCCGCCGCCGTTGCGTTGGAGATTTATGCAATCGATCGGAAGGTGTGCCGGCCAACGCTTCGATAAATAGAGTATAATTTATAATTGTCATTGCAACCTGAGACCTGAGCAATCGATTTCCAGCGTCAGCATCAACACACCACACACCTTAATACAAAGTAGAGGAGTAGTACCAATCATAAAATCAAATCAAATCAATACGCACTTTTAGACTTCAATTTCACATCTTATGCTCGCAATATTCACAATTTACATACATATCATATGGATGCTTTGTCAAGTTTATAAATTGATATTGTACACTGCGATGCGATCCGAAGCGTATCACCACATCACCAGACACTACAACTACACATTATACACAGACGACTATATCCAGCCCCAGGATCCAGGTATAAAAATCCTAATGCGCAATTTCCACACTCTACAGCTCTGCAGCACAAGCACACCTTGCAGCTGTTGCTTATAGTAGCTTTATATTGACAATAATCACCATCGATTCGCTGCGACCTGCGACTCACTTCATTTCATTTCCAGCATGTTCCAATCACATCACGCATAGTCTATTGATTAAGTATTGATTATACCCTACATGTGTACATGCATCACGCCACGCTTTGATTATTATTACATCTATTACTTTTTTTGTCGTCCGGGGAATTTTTGATAAACTCTTATTAAGGTGGAATTTCCTGTCTGTCGGTTTACTTCTGACTTGAGTGTCAAGTTGTAATAAATTGTTATCGTGTTTTTTTTTTGCAATTGTAAACCATGAGCTGGGGTAAACAATCGATACTTTCGCTATATGATAACATCTATTTTTGATGCGATAAACGATATTGATTTGCGTGCTCGATTCGTGTCGGTGTGTAATTTTATTATCTTTTTACCTGTGTTATGGTAAAAGGTAAAATCTACACACGTTGGAAGCGCAGTGTGATGGGTACTTGCTTACTTCGAATTACGCATAACGAGTTTTAGTTGCAGCTTTTAGTAATGCCGCATCAACAGCCCAACAAGCCAACAGCGTACATAATAATAAAAGTTTCTAATGTTTACGTTTTATGTATTTTTTTTCCTTGTATTGACGGCTGATGCGCGGAAAATACCGACCAGCATTTTTCTATGATATGCTCCTCAATTTCATTGTCCTGCTATCTTCTGCATTGTGCTGGTAATGGTAATAGCGGCGCATGCAAGAATTAATTAACAATGAACAAACGAACAATAAGCTCTCATTTTTTTTTTCGGTGCTAGTGCAAAGCCTATTGGTATTGTTTCAAGAGCATGGTGCGATTACTCTTGTAGTACGTGTATATTTTTATGCTTTATGGTTATTTTATTTTGCTGGCACCGAAGCGTTGCCAATGAATCAAGGGAAATGTGATATTCCACATACCTGTATAATGCTTTAATTGTATACAGGGTAATATGTTTAAAATGCCTGCAAAACTGTTTTGAAAATAACAATTTTCTTCGTATTTCGTTTTTTTGCAGATCACCCTGAAATATGTTTATATCGAAAAGGACGCCTCATCAAATATTAGTTGTAGTTTCATGCTTTGGCTATGGGCCACAGCCAAATTAAATCGCGCTGCGGGAAAAACACTTCATATAGGAAATGTTTTATGAATGAATCCTTTTATATTAATATTAATATCTATCATACACTTGCTTTATGGACTATGACTATTTTTACACTTTATATGAGTGTTCATGAGTGATTATGAGTAAGGTATATATTTTTATTTTAATCTTGCTTTTTCCCAAGTGACTTGAACTTTTCGTAATTCGTATGCTTATTTACGTTGTCGTCGTTTTCTGCGTGGGTATATTAAGAACGTCAAATCTGGTTTCTTGTTCTGTGGTTGCGCGTTTCGCCGTGACATTATTTTCGAGTGGCTGGCGTAATTACAATGCAATTATATTTACTAAACTTTGCAACGTTTCTATCCACTATCCAACTTGCAACTGGAGGAATTGAGAAATAGAAGTAACAAGTAACTAAAAATAGATTTATAGTATTGGTATAGTTGCAATACACTATAGTTATAAAGTATTAGTACATGTTTTTATACACGGACACTATGAAAAATTGAATATCGTGCAGTCTGCTGCTCAAAATTGAAGGTAGTACAGCTGTGTTTTCGCGACCACCCGACTTCGCAGCTTGTTAGAAGGAGGCTGTGTTCAAAACAATTGGCACAAACAAACATAGTGGTGTAATCGATCCTTACGCTTCTATGTTTGTTTGTGCCAATATATATCCGCACGCAGCGCCCATTGTTTTGATTTTGAACATAGCAAGGCTGATGTGTTCAACACGAGTGTGGCGAGCACGCCCTCGATGTTAAAACATAGCAGGCTGATGTGACGAAGCGAGCATTTTGTTTTCTCTATTGTATCCGCGTGTAAACCATTGTACGAATCGAGTGGCTGGATGATGTTGTTCTCGTCGTATGCTCGCTTTATGTCTCAAACTCGCTCGCTTGCGCTCGCTCGTTATCGCTAAACGCTCGCACGCCGAAAACAACATCATCTCGCCACTCGATACGTATTTATGTTTAAAATGTAGACCTTGAAGAAACGAATCTATTCATCACATTCACTTGTGCCTGCTTTGTAAAGGTATCAGGTCTGATTCTGGTTTGTACCCTAACCCAAACACTAACCCCAAGAATTTTCAACCTCAAATTATAGCATACCTTTCCTTTCCAGTCTCTATAATACCTACCTTTACCTCCCATCCATCCACTATTAGCAATGCTTGTTGCTTCTTCGACTTTGTACTCTGCTTCTCTTTGAGCTCAACTGCAGTCACTGCTACTAAGGGATGAAAACTGGTAACTGGATAGCAGACAACCTGTTTCAACCACTTCTGATGTGTATGTGTGATATAAATTGGAGTTTTAAAGGTCTAAGGTACAAAAGTCTACACATAGCAATAGAAATAAAGCAAAACCCAAACGTGACCTAGATGGTCCTAGATTAAACAGGGTGTTTACGGTTTTGAGTTTATCCTTCAAAATTTATCTTAGTATAGTGTTTTTGGTCAAGGGAAAGACTTTGCCACGTTGCCAATATGCACTATTATGCTATTCTGTTTACTAGACATTTTTAGCGCTCAATTTGAACAACAATCGTTTCCAGATTCATGTTTGTCTTTGGGAGAGCAGTTTAAAGTACGATACAAACGGTCAAATTCGATTTGTCAAATCCGTCCAATCTTTCTGAAGCATGACCGTGTGGATTGAAATCGTACAAAACCGGAAATATGTGCGCGCGGAAACAGCCCGGGTGGGTTGTATCCGCCCCTGGATTTCTATCAATTCATACTGCAAGTTATGAATTATATACTTTAAAGAGTTGGCAAAACGCAAACACCCTGTATAAATGATCACTCCACCTCGTATTTTAGGAAAGGGTTTGCAGTTTGCACTTATTCAGTTTCTTGCAATCGTTGCAAATTTCATTTTATAATGATAATTATAATAAGGAACGGTCTCGTGTATCAGCATCATTATTAAATTACATCTTCTGCATGCATCGTTTACTTTTGCATTGCCTTTCATTTTTTTGCGCCGACGCGTCGTGTTGTGTCGTGTCGTAATCGTCGAATCGTTATTACGACGTACAGTTATTGTTGAAATTCCCGTAACACATCGCCGCAGTCACATCCACGCTTCAATCCGTCATCTCGACCTATCAAACGCACCAGCATCAGAATTGCGAATTGCCGGCAGTGGCAGATTTACGTATTCATCTGATTATTTATTCAGTCTACATCTGCAATCATATAATCAGACTTGATTATGAGGAGAACGGTGAACTTATTAGGTGAATAATATTGTTATTTTATTTTTTTGCTGTCGCCACTGCGGCTGCTGCTGCGCAGATGTCTCCAGTGTCCTTAAAAAGAATGCGCAGCATAATGCACCTTCACAGCAGGAGGAAAGTTGAGAATTTGAGCGCAATTACCAGAGGTAGAGAGGTAGAGTCCCACCTGCCGACCCTACCGATGCGGTATTAATGTCGACCGGGCGTATAAAAAATCGCTAAAATTACAGTTTTTTTTATACAGGGTTATTTTTTACAGTCATTCATTTCTCATGTGACTTTCCATGCAGTCTTTAAAGCAAAAGAAGTAGAGTGAATCAATAATAATAATAGAATTTTTTCAATTAACTTTTCGCTATAAAAAATTGGAAAATTCAATGTTTATTTAGTTCATGGTGAAATTTATTTGCAGCGTCTTGTGGAAACTTTAAAAAGCTAACCTGGTATGTTTCAATGCTTTTGCGATTATTAACGTTCGATAATTCTTGTTTCAGGTATGTATCGACTCGACACTCAATAGCACCAACGCTTCGCTCAACAAATGGTAAATATTCACAGCGATTGCATCGTAACTTTGGTTTGGTGCGTGCTACAATTACACCATTTACACAATAGCGGGCAGGCACAACGAAAACTAATTATGCGCACTCGGTGAGCACGCCAAACCGAACAGGTCAGGACGGGACACACCGTTTCAATTCGCGTTGCGTTCCGATTGTCGAACGCAACCGTTTCTGCTGCGGAATTGAATAACATCACATTGTGATTGGAAGCCGAATGGAGATAGCCAGCAGGCGGCGAGTGCGAACATTCTAACTGGAAAAGCCAAACAAACAGAGTGGATCGGTATCGGTATCGAAATATGCATCAGGCCGGCAAACACTTGAGTATTTGGAAAAACACACTTTACCTGAATAGTATTTCTTAGAAGCTAATTAAAAAATGCTTGTTGCAAAAATAATGAAATGAACTATTTTCGGTTTTGTCTCGATTTGGCTAGGTTGAATATTCCGAAGTCTCGCAGTGGATCGACAAAATTTTAGAATTTTTCCTGTGAACAAACCCTTGTGACTTTTTCCAAAATTAGTCAGTTCGTCTTTGGGAGCTCCTGGACACCTAGGCTTAATGCACAATATAGAGTGTTTATGGTCTTGAGTTTATCCTTCGAAGGGATAATATTATACATCAAAAGAAGTCGATAACCCAAAAATTATCTTGGTAAAAGCCGTCGTCTCATTGCCGAGATAATAATTTTTTAAATTTTAATCATTTTAAAAATAATTCACGATTCTTTCAGGGGACGATAGTACACCTCGAAAGAAGTATTATTTTTATTTTTTAATTTTGAATGATTTAGAAAATTATCTTGTCAATGAGAAGACTTTTACTAAGATAATTTTTGGTTAAAATGCTTTTTTTGAGGATTTTTTTAATTATGAAAATTTAAGAAAATATATCTCGCTAATGAGCCGATTTTTGCTTAGATTTTTGGGTTATCAACTTCTTTTGTAGATGTATAACATTATTTTTTAGAAGGATAAAATCAAGACCGTCAACCCATGTTCAGTAAGTTTTGAATCCTTGCTTAAGTGCCTCGTTTCTGTCTATAGGAAATTTATCACTCTTCATAGAGCCGAGTTCCTGGCTCTTCTTGTATAAATCATTTCCATTCTCATTACTTTTTCAATTTGATAAATTCTCGCATCCTCCTGCTCCAGGTCACAGCGCAATGCGCACTGCACACTTCTTCATCTCGCATGATTTGCTGCTCTTGTCTTGCCATGATGGGTTACTACTGCTAGTTAGTTGTGCGCGGATATTGCATATTCGTTATTGCATCGGATTACGTGCGTTGTGCGCCGCTGCGATTTAATTCTTCGTGCGCGCTTTGCGCTTTTGTGTTGCTCGCCGATGCCGCTGTCGAGGATCGAGGATTATCCAGTTACTGTTATCTCTGACTAGGAAGTTGCAACCGGCGGAGACGCTCAATGCCTCTGCCTCTGCTCCCAGAAGACGCTAACTTAACTGTTAGATGTTACTTTGTGTACAAAAAATTAAATAAATTTCTATTTTCAACACACATTTCACAAAAATATCTTTTAATGTGAACATTTAAGCTTACTGATGAATATTCTACAAAACGTGTAGTTTTGCTATGTAGCAAAATTTACAAAAAATTGCAAGTTCAATTTCTGTTGATTCCCAAAAATACAATTGTTAAAATGCTATTGCAAGGTAGAAGAAGTTCACAAAATGTTCACATCAAAAATTCGGTCGTATCGAGGATGCAGCCAACTCACAAAGTCATAAGCTGGCTCACGGTTGTATAATATGTGTAATTTTTAACCACAAAAATATAAATCAAAAGGATTAAAACGTTTCACACGCATTTTTTTAATTGGATAACATAAAATGAAATACGAAATCAATTTATTTCTAGTTCAAAAAGTCTAGCTCAATTTTTATTTCGTCTGATTTCGGATCCCTTCCCCATCATCATGTATTTTATTGCGTTGTGCTGTCCTGCGGCACTCGGGGTAATAAAATTAATTAAAATAATTGTTGAGCATGCGATGCGTTGCGGGCTATCGCCATTATCTAATTGAGGCGCAGTAATTTTAATTTTTCAATCATTGTGACTGACTACCGGGAATAAGCATAATAACCGATATGCTTACCATTAACAATAAATGGCTGGAATAAAAATAATAGAATGAAAGCAAATCAGAGAATTACGAAACGCACAACTCGAACGAAGCTTCTGGCACAATGAATAATGGGAACGCATGCAAGATTCCGACGCCAACAGCAGGACCAGGAGCAAGAACCACGTTGTTCGCAGCTAAATTAAAATTAAGTTTGATGTGGTGATGCGGGCGCGAGTGCCTAATTTGTGCTTTATTTATCTGCTGCATACACAACGCCCGCGTATATACCAACACAATACAATATAATGAGTGTTGCATGAATATGCGATTGTTATGTAAAGCGCTGGCGCATTGAATCAGGACATGAGTAAGTAATTAGTATTGCTTATTCTTATTCGGTTTGTTTGGCAATTGGCAAATGCTTGCGTTCTGGTTGATTTTGGGACGTTTGAAGCGTTTTACGAGTGCGCCTAAATATGGCTCTGATGCACGCGGTGGAACAGGCCAAATAGAAGTCGTTCAAGTGCGTGTAAAGGCCCCCTTGCACCATCAATCCACCTGGAAATAGATCGAGCCGATTTTATCGGCTTTGGGGCCCTTTAAATGCGTGGAAAACGTCCGGTGGTCTCCCGGCGCACAAACTCGGAGAAAAGCGTAAACAAACAACTCTTTGCCAAGGCTCAGGATGTGCTTGGATTACAAACCAAACACATGCGACGCAAATGCTTTTATCTTAAAATCTAAGTCAAACACGGTACGAAAACGTTCAATATTATAAACAGACTTTTCTTCAAATTAGCAGCATCAGGGTTTCACCAAGAGACTACAATATTGGTCTTGAGTTGAGTCTAATTCTTGATCTTGCCTTGGAAAATATCGATATTGATCTTTGAAAATCTTGACATAACAGATCTCGATCATGCAAAATTTTTCCAATGAATAATTTGTCACTTCATGTCTTGATCTCGAAAGAAACATTTTGTAATAATCTTAAATTTCTAGATTCTTCGTGAAACCCTACTTTAAAGCGCGTTGTTCGCATACTAATTGTACGCTGAGTTAGCGGTGAGTGCCTAAGTAGGTATATTTATTTGAATAAGATTGCGATATGAAAACAGGAAGCCACATTTGCATACAATCTGTTGTTTTGGGCGATGTGACGATTCCTGACTTCGAAAGTAGTTTCGGCGTTGTCACTGTTCGTTTTTGCGTCGTCGTAAAATGTCGAAAAACGGCAAAACATCATTGCGATTTGCCATTGGCTCATTGGATTGGCGCAGGCTACTACACCTATACACTACCAAATGTGAACGAATATCGCAAAAAAAACACGCAAAAAACGAACGAAATGCGTCAGTGGCGTAAACAACATTTCGTCAATATAATTCCAAATTACCACCGACTCATATCTACAGACACATCGTCACAGGCCTAATACAGCACGATACAATCTACCTGCGACGTGCCAATATTTTTGCCATCTGTCGGAATATTCGCTCGCATTGCTCGTAATCAAGATTCCAGCGTCATTGAGGGCAATATTATGCAAATCGTCGTAAACACGAAATATGACATTAGCGTTTGCTAATTTCTAATTTACAATTATGATTTTAATTTACACCCGAAAAAAAAACAGTTAACTGATTTAAAATAACGCTGTTTTGGAATGGAATGGAATTAATTGGTAAATAGTGCGTTTTTTAACTAAATTCTTGAAACGTAACGAATTCTGCGTAAACGGTAAACAACATGAAATTGCGCCGTTGCGAATCGAATTGGAATATACGAATGCGAATGCGATAGATATAGTACTTAGCGAATACTGCGGAGGATGTGGATTGTTGACGTTTTTCCAGTCGTAGGTCGGTCCGACTTTCAAGCAGCACTAAAAATAGGCGCGTTATCAACCGGATTAAACTGCGACGACGGACCGAACGACCGAACTAATTGTGTTTACAATGTATTCGAAATGACGCAGTTGCAAAATACTATGTTCACTTTAACAAGAAAAGCACTGTATATAGGATTCACAGACTTCACATTTTTTGTATCATCATGGAATCATGGAATTTGATTATACAGGATGTTCCATATATGGTGTATACCCAGAAAAGGATGTGTCTATCAAAATGTCTATTAAAGGTGTCTTTAACAAGTATATTTTAGGTTTTTTTTTTTGCGAATTATTGGAATGTTCTATTGTCAATGTTAGCGCGCAGATCTCTTATCTTAAACTATCCTAAAATGTAGTGTAATAATAACTCACGATGTGTGTGAACTGTGAATCGAATTAGAAGCTAATTAAAAATTATTTAGCGTGTTTCTAGCGCTTCTCAATTAAAAATTCAATTTAGCAGAAGTCGTGTGTTTCTAGCTGTATTTTGAATTCAAGAGTCATCCTCCAACTCCAACTCGACACTCGAGCTTGCGGTTGCTTCGAGGATGCTGCGGATTCTGTTGAATTCGTGAGCTCTCTGCACTGTGCCTAAGCCTATTTCTATTTTCTCGGTGCTCGTTCTCTCCAGCTGAATCCAATCTCCGTCCATATTTCTAGTTGTAGCGCGAGGCGCAAATGCAACAGCAGGCCGGCAGCCGATGTAGATGGTCTTTCGTCTCTCCTCTCTCAGCCACAGTTATTATAATCACGTTGAACTGGATCACGAGCGGAGGAGCCGAGCGCTACGACTACTACGAGAATTGCGCCTCGAAGTCGTATCTGCGATGACAGCGAATTCAAGAAACCAAAATTAAGCAACTAAGACCTAGAACCTAGAGCCTATAGAGTAAAACTTAAGCAGTATTCGTCGTAGCAATAGTAGTAGCAATAGTAAAAAACGGTTGGTTAGTCATACCGGCAGAACAACATCTACGCTTAGCTTCTTTGTTATAATGAGCTATAAACTATAATGTAATTTGTGATTTTGCATTTACAATGTTGTTGTATTGTGATGCCATGGCTGAGTACCTGAGGTTCACCTTCGTGTAAAAACGGTGTAACGTATAACATACTTAATTTAAGCGATTTGTTATGGCTTACAGCTTACATCTCCTTGAACCTAACTTTGTACATACAACAACGCACAGTGGCACAGTAAACACAACTAATTGATAAATTTATATTTAAAAAATCATATTTCTAAAGTCTGAACCTCTAAACTCTACTAGAGAGTAGAACTTGTCTTGAAGTCTTGTGATTTGATGGAATAGAAACTTGGATGACCTCACCTCATCTCATAGGCTTAGGTGCTTCGGTTTATGTTTATGCCCCATTTTAGTCAAGCATTGAATTGCAGTGCAGCTGGTCCGGTCCGCCTACTACTCTTCTCGGAGCTCGGACCCACGGACCAGATCATTAGATAGATCTGCGACTCGACGAGGCTGCAAGACGTTCGACGCCTGCCTCCTAGAGATGTTTACAGTTCCTGCACGCCGCACCGCACGACCTGGCCGCCTTCAATGTTCAATACTCGAATGTATAATTTCGAAATGGAATAATGGAATGATCCAATGTGATATGCGGATCAGCGGATCGTACGTGCTGACTCTGTGCCATGGCCGTGAGCTGAGTGTCTGAACTTTGTGTTCTTTGGTTGGATAGAATGTTCTTGGTTCTTGGTTTTCGAATCGTTGCTGCAATCGTCAATCTTCCACGCTCTCCTTTCGATGGATGCTGTACTGATGATGGCGATGAAGTGTAGTAGACTCTATCCACTATGTTTCTATTATTTTTAGTTTCTCGTTTTTTCTAATGCAGATTATGATGTATGTGGAGTGTGAGCCACTGTGGATTGGAATTGGAGTGGAGTGGAAGTGTGTAGAATGTGTAGTAGCGCCACTTATGCATCTAATCTGCGTGGCTCCGTTTCTCTTTTTGCCGCTTTTTGCCCATTAGTTTAGCATTAAATGCGATGCCACACCGGCTTTGCGCTTTGCTGGCGTTTGGAGCTTGTCAGGCTTGACTCGGATGTGCTGTGGCCCAGCGAGCACCAACTGAATGCTCGACTTTTCGATTCGATTCTCTTTCTGCACACCGCACACAAATCAAGAGTATACCTACCGAGTCCTACATTGCCAACAGCATCAACACATTTGCCCACAATCTACCATCTATGTGTTTCTATTTGCATTTGCTGGTTGTTTCTCTTTTCCAGCGCAGTATAGAATTTCTTTTCCATCGAAATGCTGGGGCTTGCTATAATTTCCAGCAAAATGTCAACGTTTTCTTTTTTTTTCATACTTGGACATTTCTCATGTTTTCGTAGGAATTCCGTTTTACTCATATTCAAAAGAAAAGGGAACATACAATAAAGGTTGCGAAATTACAAAGAAAGTTAAACTTCATCGGCTTCGTTTTCATTTGCTAGCAAACAATTCGAAACAAATAAAGCATAAAGTTGCAAATGCAACTTTCGAGCAACCACTTGAATTATATTATCAATCATGAACAAATGCAGCACACATGAAGACGGAACAAATGATTAAGATGTTATATGTTAAATATTGAATATGCGAAAACATACTGTGTAGGTATACGTGATGTGGCGCAAACAATACGTAGTGGTAGTGCTGCGTATTAATAAAAAAAGAAGCGAAAGTTTGCATATTGCATGCGCCAAGCCTCTCTGCCTGCTTAAACTTAAGTTAAGCCGTTTAACGTTCAACTTGCACTCACGCATGTTTGATTCGTTTGGTCGCTGCTTTCATGTATGCATTGCAAATTGCAATACATGTTACATGTTACATATTAGCGTGGAGTTGAGTGTGGACTAACGATTTTAGTTCCAAGTTTCATTTTTAGTTTTAGTTTAATTTCGATTGCTGTGTGACTGAAGTTGTTGGTTGGCAGTGCCAGACGGAACAATTTGCCATTTTGCTATTGCCGCGCGTATTACCACCATATAACCATTATCGTTATTACAATGTGCGTGTGCAATTCGTGCAATTTCTATTTCAACTTGTAGTACTACATACAGTACATACATGGGGAACATTAACGTGGAGGAGACACGGAGGAGACACGATGACATGCTGGACATCGACATAGACAGTAATGATGAACATTAACATCCATTTGGAATTAATTTAATTTTCGTACGACGTTGAAAAAAAATTACATTTTCACGTTTTTCTTATTCATTTCTAAAGTGTTTGAAACTCTCTACTTTGCTCTCTACTCCATTCTAATGTACATACTTTAATTACAACTTGGTTGCTTGGATTGTCAAAATATTTGGATACAAAATGTTTTTTTGTTAGACTGCTCAGGTAGAAATTTAATAATAAATAATATTGTATAGATATTTTTAAAGTATTGAAAATAACTATTGTAGCTATATTTACGGTATTGAGTTTATCGTTCTAGTGATAGTATACTTGAAAAGAAGTCGAGAACCAAAAAATCATCTTAGGAAAAGACTTTTCTCATTGACGAGATATTGATAATTCTTTTGTATTTTTATTATTTAACAAATAATTTACGATTTGGTGTATATCCTCTTCTAGGGGATGATAGTAGACCTCAAAAGAAGTATTTAAACCAAAAATTATCTTCTTCTCATTGATGAGATAATAATTTTTTCTTAATACTTGAAAATTAGCAAATAAAAATTATTGTTTTGACTTTTACTAAGATAATTTTTAGTTTAAATTTTAAATACTTTTAGGGTGTACTATCGTTCCCTAGAAGAATAAACACGAAATCATAAATTATTTTTTAAAATTATATTATATTATATACATCATATTCCCTTTTACCGTTTCGGTGTAGGGTTTTTATATGTAAAAAAAATATCTTGCAATGAGACGACTTTTACCGTAAACTCCCTGTATTTATTTATAATTGTAATATTAAAATTTTAAAAAGAAATATTAAAACAAGATATATGTCGAAAATTTTACTGGTATACATTCGGAAAACATGCATGGTATACATACTTTTAAAATGTATTTACTGTAGGTCTACCACTGAAAGCTTATACCTTGATTTTATTATACTGTTTAAAGACTCTAGATCTAACTAGATAATATAGAGAGTCTAGAGTTCTCGAGTTTAGATTTAGATCTTGGTGATTATAGTTTTTAATTTGATTCGTTGTTGGTTACGTTTTGTGGTTGTGTGAGTGTGGATGGCAGGCTGGCTCTTATGCTCGATACACATGGTCAGATTTGGTTGGACGATTTGATCGTCCAAATCTGAAATCAGAATCTGGTTTGAAACGTACATTCACACGATCAGAGTCGGCTTGAAGAGCCGTTAATCATTCTCCCTATTCAATAGAACGCGTGTCAACCATCCGAAATGTTTGCTCAGGGCGCAGCGGGAGATCTGTTTTGACGGCACCTTTGGCGTCACATACAAGTCGCTCACGTCGCGTTTGCGCAATAATTGCGTGCACACACTTCGCGGAGGGCAACAGCAATTGGGATTCGAGTTCGGA
>JARJDQ010017279.1:0-12113 GCA_030264215.1 Geostiba sp. GC000077 | reverse complement strand
GAAGCAATTGGTCCAGGAATTCCAGGGATATCCTTATTTTCCGTTTTCATTCTATCTTTGATATATGATGTTTAATTGTTTACATATGAAGGTATGACGAAAAGGGTAAAGGCGCCTACTTGCCATGGAGGAGGGCTCAAGTTCAAACCCAGCAAACACCAATCTCTTTTTTTGACTTTTTACAGTTTCTACGATTTTTACATTTTTTATATAATATTTCTTTATCTTGTTATTAAATTACTATTTAATTCATATTAATTTATCAAACTTGTTTTACCAACCCCTGAGCCGCACCATTTGTGCGATAACTCGCCCTGGTTTAACTTTGATTTAAGTTTATTTGAATTAATTAAATTCAAAGTTTTCAAGTGCTAACCATTCTGGTTAAATGTTACTGACTTTACAGAAGTTTTCGATTTTTCCAACAGCTGCTTTGAACCGAAAAAGAATTTTGTTATTATGCATATTTGTAACCTAAAAATTCAAAATTTGAGGACCTCATGAAGCCAAACGAAGACTTGCTCAGCATTTTGGTATTAAGGTTATCGTTTTCTTTTGATATAAACTTCAGAGTAACCTAATGTTTTTCCGTCAATTTTAGTCCACCCTGTACAGTGTGTAGTCCAGACGACATTTCCAAATCAGAGAAGATAGACGTCAAAAATACAAAATAAACGCGGCGCGCAGCGGTCAGCACAATGCACAAACCGCAGACGACAAAAACAAAAAAAAAGTATGTAATCAATTATGTGATGCAATTCTGGCGACGTGCTTTCAATATTTTTATTATCCTGTTGTCCAAAATCACTTAATTGCCGCCTTGGTCCACCGCATCATGAATTTCGATTTCGAATGTTGTCCTAGGTCGTGCATCGCCGTCGAAGTCGTAAACTGTATGCAAGTGTTGTATTAAGTACGAACGTATACGAAGTTGTAAGCACACCGGTTTCCATCCGACTTTTCGTTTTCTGCCACTGCCACGCTCCACGCAAAGTGCTCGCCTCACATCACAGGAAGATCAATAAGAATGATCGCAGTGGCAGTCAGTCACACTGTCGACGTGTCGACCTACCAAATCGACCCACCAAATCTGAATATGAAAAAGAACGCAAACGAAAGCGGTGATTACATGAAGCATCGAAAACAAATAAAACTCGTTGCTCGTGAATGAAAATAATAAAAAATAAGCGTCGGAGATCGACCCAGCACCAGTCAACAAACATTGAATGTGCGATCTGCGGTACACGCTTACACTGTTGAATGCGTATGTGGAATTGTGGATAATAACGAGTGCGTTGTCGTAGGTCGCGGGCGTTTTATTCATTTTTAATCCGGTTGCTTGCGTCACGTCTCACGTGAGTTGCATGTTTGATGTATCTGAGTGGTGTTTGTTATTTTGTTAATGTGACTGTGACAATTGCTAATCAACTCTCGGTCTCGCGCGTATCGCGAACATCTTGAATCTGCTCTGGTTCATTCAAGCTGGATGTCTGCGTTAAAGTTAATGTAAATTCTCGGCTCGGGCGCAAAGTTATGCGGGACGGCGCATAACGGCCCCGGAGTGTGTAAAACGCTCGTCGGCGGCGAGCGCGAGATGCGCTATTCGCTCGCTATCTTGTTCACAGCGACAAACAAACGACAAACGGCGTACGAGCCACACCAGCGCGACGATCCTCCAACTGACCTAGACCTACAGCGGACAGCTACACAAACTCGTGCCTCGTGCTATCTGCATTGACTGTAATTGTTTATGATGTTTACTTGCCCATAACACACGCAATACACGTGCGCACATTTTTGAATTCGTTAAGCGTCCCTCTGTTAACGAATAGCGGAAGTATTCCAAGCGACATTTTTGTACCAACCCAAAAAAAAAACTGGCATGATATGGTAATGAAATCGCAAGTGAACAGATGAACAGAACAACAGTCCCAACTTCCCAAGTCCAAGGAGCGCTGATGAAGGAGTAGGTAGTGGTAGTGATTTGTATGTTGTTTTGTGCCTCGATTCTTTTCCTTCGCTGTGGCTGCATCGGCGGTGCCGGCAGCGACCTTGAGAAGTACATCTGCCGGTGCCGCATCCTGCCCCTGCCCGGTTTTGTTTTACGGCTCATGTGCACTGTGCAGCTCTGCGCCTCGGCGCGCCGCATCATGATGCTCGTTTTGTTCATACCAGTTTTTGTTGCTCCGGCAACTCCAGCACCGCTGGTGCTTGTTGCTTCATTTAGGTCTTTTTTCTGTTGTATGTGCGCCCCGCACGCGAGGCGATCGTGCAAACGCCTGAATTTCTTGTCTCCCGCTTGTCCGATGCTCGATTACGCGAAAGCTGCTAATTCATTCCAGTGGAATAGATCAGTCGAGTGGAAGTGTAGGAGCGATTGGCGAATGGCGAAAAAAGCGCTCAGCGCCTGGAAATTAAAAAGCAAAGGTATAAACGACGCTGCCGTGCCGCTAGTTTGAATGCTTTGGCGCTAAATCCGTGCATCCGCTGCGCGCTGCAATCAAGTGCAGCCTTCGCATTCAGGCATTCAGGGTGAGCATGATTCTCCCGGCGGGCAAATGCACAGAAACCGAATCCATCCAAAGTTGCTGCCAATGCTGCCCCGCGCAGCTGCAACACGCAGCACATCCAAATGGCTATGACGCACATAAAGTTGCCTACACATCAATAACTCGCAAAGACCTTGGCAAAAAAATGTCTTCTAAATTAATGATTTCTGCTCAAATTCTGTTGTGTATTGTGTTTGTTGTTGTTGTAGACATGTAGACGGCACACTGGACAGTTGCTTCCTTTCGCACATTGAAACGAAACGGTGCTCTGTGGTCCTTTTATTGTTCAAGCCAGTACAAGCAAAAAGTTGCGATTTCACGCATTGCCAGGATATTGCTATAATTTAACCGCCGTAAACAGAGAAATGACCGGAATAAACAACGGAACTGCACACTGCACACGCTGCAAATCTGCAGAACGTTGCGATGTGAAGCGAATCAAGCCTCAGACCAGTTGCATTTTTATCCTTAATTAAGCACTTGAGCACTTGTATTGTTTGGTTAATTCCATTTTTCGAAAATGGAAAATGTACAAGAATATCATTTCGTTTTGCTCTCCTTTTCCTTTCGCTGTGTGGCGGGGGCATCGGGGCAGGAAGCGGGTGGGCATTAACAATTTTAGACGCGACATCCGGTCCAATCCTGCGTCTATAAATGTAGCGCCGCGGCGGGCGTCACAATGTGTCGCATAACTCTTCCCTCTTCGCCAAGCCATCCAAAAGGATCTTGATCGACGACCAGCAGCAACGCCGGTAAAAAATGCCACGAATGAAAGTAATCCGAAATGCATCATCAATATTTATTTATAGGCTCGAAATGAATTTACCTCTTCATTAACATGCAGCAGGCCAGCAGGATAACTAAAAAGGGAAATCTAAGCAAGTGTAATTACTTGTCTTGCGCCGAGACCCCGACTCCCCGAGACGAAAGACACGTCGAATGATTTAGCTCTAAATATAATGTTCTCACGCTTAGTGGTTATTTTTTTCTTCCGCCGCGTCTCTAGCCAATGTCTCAAGATATAAGGGCAGGTGGATGCTTGTGCGGACACCTCCTCTTTCCTCCTGATGCTTGGCGGTCAGTCTCCCGGTCTCAGACAGCATCTCATCGCCCGTTCGGGGTTATTAAGATGAGATTTTAAGTACGCATAATCTACATAAATTAATAGTAAGTGCCTTTTATATAAAGTACTTCTCGATGCAGCAAAATTGCACACGGGCAAAAATTAGCGTTATTTTATAGAAAAAACGAGTGCGCAGTGGTAAAAATGAAGTAATTCCGAAACGTAGGCTTGAATTGCGCATAGACATTGCGGTTGGCTAATGAATGACGGACGATGATGCGCCGGCGCTGAGACAGGACGAGTCCGAGAGGATGTCGCCGATTCGACGAGAGAAGAGATGATCGCCGATCGGGTTTGTGATCGAATTGCGCGGCGACAAGTTTAACAAGCTTCGGCATCTTTAATTAGAGATGACCAGAATCATGTATTAATCGCATTATCTGCCGTCTTGTACGCATGATTGAAGCGAACATGAAGGATTTAATTCCAGAGCTGAAAGCTTCACAATTCTGCTGTTAGTTGTGTTGCCTATGGTTTTTTTTTTGAAGGACAACTGTGTGTTGCCTATATCGCTCTAGTATGCATTCTAACGTGACGTCATTTTAACCTCAAGTTGGTACTGAAAAACTTCTGAATAATAAGATTGAAGAAGAAAAATCGAATGATTTATGAGTGAGGAGTTGCGTTTGTGGTTCTAGTCGTGATGTGGTAGTGTTGGTGGATTTTTTATTGCACCGGTCGGTGCTCTTCGCGTCGTCACGGTCGGTCCTCGACGCCGCGCGTCGCGACGCAAATGTATTTTAAGACAGTTTAAATCCGTACCTAGGGCACGGCGCGAGCGCGTTGCGCCGCACGCCGAACGGCCGAACACAAAGAGTTCTTCTCTTTGGGGAAGCCCCCGGCATGCGCGATGCCCCGGTTTTTTTGCTCCTACCGCCGCCCGGTGTTGCACGCTGCACATTCGTCTGTTCGCGCCCAACAAACGAAAATAATCTTTTAATTACTCTCTGCCTGCGCGCTGCCACTGTCCGCCAACGACACCACCACAGAGCAACGGTGCGCCAAATAAAATGCGCAAAAAGACCCGCCTGCACAGCACAATACGGGCCCCCACGAGGTGCACTGGTGCACAAGTCTGAAGATGAAAGTAATTACGCCAAAAAAAGGCGCGCATTTAATTATCAAATGCTTGCGACACCCCGACGTGGCGACAATAACAAGAAAACTAATCGATAGATTAAAGTGTTATTGTTGTGTCGGGTCTCTCGACAAGAAATGATAGCGTTTTTGCTTCATTCATTCAGCAACAGCGCGCGCTATCAGAAAAATGCTTGCTAATGATTTAAGTACTTCTCAAAACGTCAAAGCGAAGTGTATAATAAGCGTCCGGAGCATTAATTACCGAATGCAAAACGCAAACGACGCGCAGGGCGCAGAAGAACCGAACCGCACCGAACGTGTTTGTTATTTATAGCTCTTCGCGCGGCGCATCATACCCGCGACATCTTTTACTCTTTACTCTTTACTTAACTCTTTTGCGATTTGCGCTCCACGTCCAGGTCGGCAACAGCATCCGATCGTGCGTGTTTTTGCCTAGCTCGACTTGCGATCGTCGTTTTCTGCCACTTGCAGGACGGAGGGAAGTCGCGGCCTGTAAAAAGATGAATGTATTAATTATAACATTAAGTTGACTTTAATTGACTGTCGATCTACGCCATGGCTTCGGCACATAACTCAGTTAACAGCTCATCTGCATAATGTGCAAGTGCAAGTACAAACAAATCAACCACAAGCGCGCGGGGAAAAATAACGACGCAAGGAAGAAAAGTCACAAAAAAGTGTAAAACGTCAAAAGGATGCAAAGTGTTATCGCCTGCCATTTTATTAAGCTATAAGTGGAGTCTGGAGTTGCGCTGAATCGACATTATTTCAGTAGTTCAGTATTAAGTTAGACCACTGCCCAATTAACCTGAAAAAAAAACAGCTAAAAACATCCAGCACTTTTTTTGCAATTGAAAATATTAATTACTTACAACTTCTTTTTGTAAAGCCGAACTGCTTTATAATTAACTCATTCATTTGTTTGTTTGTTTTCTGCGATGCGCGATGCCTGCCCGAACGTCGAACATTGAAAAACTTTAATGACGCCTTGATTATACGCGCTCCTGAATCGAAAAGCGCAACGTCCAACGAGTCCAACATGGCGCAATAGAATCGATGCCGGGACAGCGGGGCTGAAATTAAAAATCACGTTTTGCCATTTCCAACATTGGACCAGCGGCTGTGGCTAACCTCTCCTGACTCCTGGTGTCGGTACCTGCGGGGCAGAGCGCACACCAGCACCAGCAAGAAGAAATTGCAAATGCGACGTAAATAAGACGTGCCTGTGTAGTGCACTGCAGTGCGCAGGCAATTTGAGTCAATGGCACTTTTATCTATGGTCAATTATCAATGATGCCGCGCATCGAGCTACCGATCGAACGGCACTACCTTCACCTAGAACACCTTGCAGCACCGTGTGGCTATTTGCATGCGCGTTAGATATCAGGAGCAGGAGGATCGAGCGCAAGCAAAGTCAGCAAAGAGAAAACGTTTCATTCCGCCTTGGAGCGGATTTGAAGCGATGTGCTGCGCCTGCGCCTGCGATACGATGCGATTTAAATTGACGGCGATGGCGAATCAACACACGCATCGATAATTGATATGATAATGAGAAAACGCCTTGTGGCGTTGTGGCAATAGGGTTTTGTTTTGTAAGTGCATTTGTACAAAATCGTCGCACAATCAAGCTCAAGCTATAGATAAGCTTGAGCTTAGCAAGACCTTAGTAATAGTCGAAGTGTCGAAGAGAAGAGAATGTTTGTCGATGGTTTATTTAATGGTTCCCTGGGCATGGTCTATTAGCGACCGACATGAACATGAGTAGCACAGAAGTTGCGAGGTTGCGCATTGCATTGCACATTGGCAAATTCAAAACTCTTTCTCCAACACTTCGCTACTGCTACGCGAACTACTTGGAGCAGACGTCGCGCTGGAGAGAAAGGGACTTTTGACTGCAGCAGGAAGTTGCGGAGTCGTGATGTCGAGCACGAGTTGCGCCGAAAGAAATTCGCGCGCTAGCGGATTATTAATGAATGCTCTACCTGCGCGCATGCATCTCAAGAAGGGCCACAGATCGGCGATTAATAGAGCGCGAAGAATATGAAACTTTTACCACGCCAGCATGCCAGCAGGCAGCAGCAACAAGATTTTGTTACTCAGGTAAATTGCGCCAACGGCGAAGATGAGCCAAACTCCTTGCTCCAGCCTCTAAGTGCGGGGATAATTTCCGGAACGGGCCATTTGATCGTCGTTATCGTCGTAAAATGCAATTTTACGCTCATGCAGTGATAAAATAAGCACGCGAAATAAAGCAATAACGTGCGCCGCGTCGGCCGCGGCCCCAGCGGCTCTGCGTACACAGTACACAGCGCGCAGCAATAATTATATTCGTTAACAAGTAATGGTAATTAGCATCGATAGCGACGAGTCGGATGTCGCTCCCGCTGTGCAAATACGCGCCGAGTTATGAAGCCATCGACGGACGTCAACGAACACGCTATGGCAGCTCCAAGAACGAAGATGCATCTCGACGATCAACGCTACGTGCAGCGCAAAACAAGCGCCATCGATTGCAAATTGCATTTCTTCAGCACTTCAGTTAAAATGAGCTAAAACAAGCAAAACAAAAGCATTAGTAAATTGGATGGCCTATAGTAAATTATGCACACTTGGTTGCATACAGTCACACAAACAAGTTGTTGCAAGTGTTTTTGGCAGGAAAGCAAAATGCAAACATATAATGTTCTCTCAGTTCTCTGATAATGTCCTTAAAAATGTAGCATACATGGGTGCTGGGCTATAACATTTGCTAAACTGTACTGTTGATAAAGTTGGTGCCTTGGCGTTGGCGCAAAGTTAGTTTGCACATTACCAACACCATCTTTAGTCCTCGCGAGCGGAACACACATCATGTGCGCCTCGTTATCTATCCGCGCCAAAGTTGCAACTTGCAACCACCGCGGCGAGTAGATGAGTAGAACTACAACGCAGAACAAGCACGTCTACAAGTGGAAGTTGCATGTCGAAGTGGTACGGCAGAGAGGCAGCGAAGAAGATGCATGACATGCCTGCCAGAGAGCCGCATGCGATGTGCTTGTACATTTTATTTTACACCAAAACTCTTCGGCGTTTGCGTGCGTGCGTCGTTAAAATGCGGTTAAACGGGCGAGGCGAATACACGCACCTATTACACCGTGTTTAGGTAGCTACCGGTGCGTGTAACTATTCCATCTCTTCGTCCAGGCGAGCGCAGCGCAGAGCCTCCCATGAATGAAACAACGTGTGAATGTCGCGCGTGTCGCGACGACGCGACGGACGTCGTGTTTGTTAATGCACTTTCTGATAGATGTACCCGGTGTGACGATGTGACAATTTGATTACACCCGATGCATTTACAAGATTAACAAACTCACCTCTCACAGCCTCCCAACTCCTCCAACTACTCCAACGTTATATTGATGGTTATTGTGTTATTGTACATTTGGTTGCCTACGGTGTTTGTTTGTATATCATTCACCTCACAGGCACTTGTTTCAAGATGTGTACCTACGCGCTTGTAATTAATTGCTCGAATTGTAAATCCCGCTTTTTCCTCCAGCTGCCGGCCTGTTGCTCCTGTGGCTGGCTGCTGCTGGGACGTCGGATTTTCACGGCGTTCGCAAATCGCAATTACACCGCATTACAATTGCGAGCGCGCGAGCAATGAATGTGTAAATTGCATTAAAACGCCGCGCTCCGAAGCGCACGGGCGGACAAAGAATGCCGATAATTGCTTATTGATACTATTGATACATTATCGCGGTGCGTCTGCCAATGCCAATAGCGCGGTCGCGACGCGCATGGAACGTGCAATCATTTTAATTATTTCCAATGAGCATTGCTCGCGAGTCGCGGAGCCCTGGACCATTAGAAACGTGCCGAAGTCGCTGGGATTGACCGCACGCTGTTGGAACAATTAATTATAACTTAATACAGATTAATCTGATACCGAAGCAATATATTTTATTGAGCTGCCAGAGTGCCAGCCCAAGACAGGAAATTAACGTAAAAAATAAACGGCACGGCGCAAAAACAAGTTTCAAAATTTTCCTTTTTGTTGCAAGATTTTTTGATCTACATCATATTTATAAATTTATACGCGCAACGTGTTAATAACTCTGCGCGCTCTGCGTTTTCTGCTAGTCCTCTATAACTACAAATTTAATTACCTTCGTCTCGGCGCACATTTAATACTCCCGTTGAAACTGGGGTATTATTTCCGCTGCAAGTCTCGTTGCGTTTGCATTTGTTGTTATGCTTTCTGTACATTCTAAATTCGCGCATTTTATCAATTGCCACTTTAAATTATATTAGATAAAGCCTGCCATGTAGTTGCGGAGTTAATTCTAACTTCTGGCGAACTTATACCGGATGTTCTGCGCACTGCACGCAGTTAAATCAATTCAAGATGGATGATTGTGCCAAGTGCCGAAGTGCCGAGATGGACAGGAGGACAGGACGAAGACTTGAAGAGTTGAAGACATACTGTATTGTCCTCAAATTGGTGTTGCACGGCGCAGCGTGTACGATGTACCGTTGCCGGCGTTTAGTTTTCAAATATGTGTATACTCACTAGTCGCACGGAAAAGCGAGCGGAACGCTGTGATTACGCGATATTTAGAGGACGTTAATCGACATCTAATGCCTTTATAATTCTAGCGTGCGCGGTGCGCTTCGACGAAGTAGGAAAATGTATTTGCTGATACTTTGATGGCATAAATAAATATGCGATATGCAATGAACTGTTGTGCACATTAAGGATTAAATTGAATTAAAAGAACCAAACGAAAGAAAAACGGTTGTTTTACTTTTGTTATCCTACACTTTCTACTGCTTCCATACTTGTCATTTCTGGTTGGTTGACGTCACGAACTCACGAGGCTTTATTTTGGGTGGGCCGAGTTTTCGTTTTCGTTTTCATTAATGGAATTGTATAATGCGTGGCCCCGTGGCCTGTGGAGAAGTATACGTGCGCGCGGCGCGTAATTTATCGCGGCATTGTTGCGGCGGGTCAAGTTTATTCGCACATGGCAACAGCCAGCAGGACCAACGAAGGGCGGCGCGCAAGGAAAGCGCAAGCAAAATGAGCAAATTGAGCAAACGGCATCGAGGGAATCGTGATACGTGTGCGAGGCGCAAAAGGAAATATGTAAGTGCCCTTCTTGCACTCGTCGCTCGGCGCGGATGTGCCGATGTGCGGTAGGCACAACGTTGACTTTGCAGAGTTCGCAGGAGAGCTGGGGAGGCCTCGCCGGCGCGTGTGGAACCTGCCTCGGCTTCTGAATGAAACTGTTTTGATGCCTTTATTTGCCATCCTGCTACTATAACGATAACCACTTTTGCTTACTACAAAACCGGGCGTATCTTTCCACTTTACTCAAGATGACGCAAACTTTACATGACAAAAGGCTAAACAACATCACAACAACGTTGCGGCCATGTAAACAGTTATGTTCAATTTGTAAAATTGCTCCATTTGCATGTTTTATTATTGGTTCGGTGAAAGGTTGCGTTTTGCGTTGCTGGTTGCAGCAAAAGGCGCCGCCACTCCCGGCGCGCACAAAAAGTGCACGTTTTCGCCCTTCCGGCCCTCTCGCTCGCCCTTCCCCAAATGCATTTCCTCCATCGGAAATTCTTCTGCCCCTTCGCCGTCCATCCTTATCGCTCCGCAGTCTTCGACGGGCCTGCTGCCTCCTTGGTATGCGTACCTTTATTGATTTTTCCCTGACCTCTTTCCGCCCACGTGCAACGCGTTCGTTTCGCATGCACTTGGAGTGTTGGAGTTTGCCGAGCGCCGTGCGCTCCGACAATGGCAAAAGTATGGCCCTAGTCCTGCGACTTGCGAGTAAAGAGGCCCGAGACATGGATGGCTTTTATCCCTTTCGCGGTTCGGCTCTTACTTCGAGCGTTCGAGTCTCTTAACAGATTCGTGAATGAAAATGGTAACACAATGCAAAGAATAAGACTGCATCCGACCTACACTCTTCCTCTTCGCAAAAAGAATCCGGCGATATGTGAGAGCGAAGAATGAGTTGGCCGATAAGTTGAACGTTGAATAAAAAGACACTGTGGAAATAACGGGCAAAACGAGCGCCTGGAGTTTAATTAAAAAGATAAACACGAGGCATGGCACGCGGCGCAAGGGCGCAAGGCGTCGAAGTGGTGTCTTTGCTGCTTTACAAATTGTGCTGGAGATTAAATTACCATTATATGAATTTACACCCACCGACAGCAAGGGGAGATTCCATGTTTTATTATATGTCTTCATTATAAAACATATTTAAATATGTTTTTTTAATAACATGAATTCATAATGAAAAATGAATTATATATTTTGTTTATTTTACTTTAAGATAAAGAAAAGGAATAGTTTACAACACATTACCCTGCACTATTTCTTCTTCTTCGAGGTGTGATTTCTTCAGACTTCGTAAAATTGTAGCAATCCCAAAAACAATCGAACTTTGAAAATGATTGCAGTTATTCCATTTGTTTAAAAACAAGTGAATATACCGAATATACTACGTTCTGCCCTCTATAAATGGCTGAACGAAACCTCTGCCATTTCGTATATCCTTAGAATACGGTTATCTGTACAATTATGTAATAAATAAACATTTAAAATTGTACCAATAATTTGTAAATTGTAGATATTACAAATAATAATCTTCAGGTTATCGCTGTGTTTGCAAAAAGCTAAAAACTAAAAAGTAAAAAATAATTGAATGTGCTACGTGCTGCCATCTATGAGACAATGCTCAAAACATAAACACTCTTTTTACTTACAGAAGAAAACTGAAAACAGAAAAAAGGACGCGGGGCGACTTTGATGTATAATGGTCTGATGATGGGTAGGCGTTTAGTTTCTGTTCAAGCTACATTCACAAGCCAGCGCCAGTGTCGCAGCCGTTGCATCGACAGCAAATCAACTAATGTGTTGTTGGATTTTTTCAATTACACGCGCGACACAAACATTTTTAGTGATGCTATTGGTTGATTTGCTGTCGCTGAGCCACAGTCGCTGGCTTGTGAATTGAACAAATCATCCCTTAACGAACTTCTATGATACTTGCCATGGAATGCAGATTAAGGAGCGCCGCTTTGGCTAGGTACACACGACACAGCTAAAGGAACTGAAAATAGGAGCACACGTTTAGGAAATATGACCGATTTACCAACGCGTGTTTTTAAAATTTTGAAAAATTGATTAAATTTGAAAGCATATTTGGGGCACTTGCCGCCCCTGAGCAAGAGGCAACGGAATGCAACTTAAAGAGCGCCTCTTTGGCTATGCACACAGCTAAAGGAACTGAATATCGGAGCACTCGTTTCGGAAATATGACAGATTAACCAACGTGTGT
>JARJDQ010017263.1:0-11115 GCA_030264215.1 Geostiba sp. GC000077 | reverse complement strand
TATCAAACTTATGTGCGTATTACTCTAACCCTCATACCACGTGTTCCACGCTAAACACGCGGGTGTATCGGAGACATACCCTACTGATTTTTTGTATGTGGTATCGTTACGTAATAAGATGATGGTAAGGTAAGGTAAGGTAGAGTACTAATAGTATACCTTAATAATAATGTGCTGTTCGCAGACCCCATACCATAGAAATATTGATATCTGCACTCATATCTGTATACCGTGCATTTATATTAAAACTATTCATTTCAAAATTGAGCAGGCCGTGAACGATCGGATCATAAATGCTATACAGCCATATACACTGCATGTGATTTAAAAAAATCGTAATATATCCTGCATTCATGGCCATTATCCAGTTTTGTGCAGCTTGCAATGAATCGTTTTAAAATCAACGATCGGTATATCAATTACTTACATATAATGTACATACATTCACTATGTACATATTTGTAAAAAATATCATGAAAGCAGCACATTCAAATCCCCGTGTCGGCAAAATCATATCGACATATTGGTCTCAACTATCGACTCTTGATATCATTTGAATTATAAATATTGATCACTTGGAAAAATACGCAACTCATACGCATATGATTGTAAATCTGAACAATGAGGACTACTTATTTGGATTTCAAAATATACCGCTTTATGCGCATCCTATCTTTTTCTTTCATGATGAACATTGAACAGTTGTGTTTTGTACATCACCATATCGTCAAGCTTCATATTTTCACTCCTGATAAACAATTTGCACTATATCTACCATGCGTATCTTTTAAGACGATAAGGAAACCATGCTAATAAAAAAAAAATGAAATAAAAAATAAAGTGAATCTTCCTCTTTGATTCTCATTTGTCTACTTTCTAGGTTCTAGGGTGCTGGAAATTTTCTGAACACTTTCTGCCGTAACTATGACACATGAGACCATTACAACTACTAACGTAACACAAGTTACACTGACATTTGAGAAGTCACTATCTAAAAAAGTCAGCAAAAGTCAGCGCAATCCATTCTAAAATGGTTATTTGGTGGTCGGAGAAAAAGTAGTGTGTCCAGCTTATGTGGAAAGTGTCCTCCCTGCTCGTGACATTGCTTCGAGCATATTGGCAGAAAAACAGCGATTAATTGACTGAAAGTTATATTTCCACCATTCAAACACCAGGAATGTAAAAAATCGAAGTTTTTCTGCTAATAATCGTTAACTGGAAAGGCGCCTTAATTCAGTCGTGTGTAATCCGGCACTTTCCACCTTAGTTAGACAAACTGCTGTTAAAAATTCCTCTCCACCCATACAATCTCAAACGTTAATGAAAAATGTATGGTAATCCTGAAAGGTAGGCAATGTTAAAGAATTTTCTTATTACCAGCAAAATGATGTGCTCATTGCGCATCTATCGTTCGCTTGCATGGTAAGTATGTATGTATTGCTTGTACACTTTTCTTCGATTACTTTTAAAGTTGTTCAGCCGCTCGCCTCGCCGGTTGCTTCTTTTCTTGATTCGTCATTTATTATAAGCGCTTTACACAGCCACGGGCCGCGCACGTTGTGATATTAATGCCAAGCGATAGAAATCATTATCTATCGCACAAGGCAGCCTGTTTCGCCGAACGACGTCGCGGTCAATTCATGTTTCAACGCAAAAGAATTTATATTCTATTTCTATAATATTCAATCTATGTGCCCGTCAGCCCGTGTGACAAAGTACGCGAATCGTTTCGGCATGAGCTTGCCGCGTAATAATTTAATACAGTTCGGATTAATTTGGAAAATTTCTCCGAAATTTCTAATTGCATTTGTAGGGTCTACAATGGTTAGTCATTAATTAAAGTTGTGAGACAAGAGCATAAAATGAACAAATTGTATACCAAGATTAGGATGCTACCTGCTGCCAAGGCCCGCTGCATACCATCGAAAATTATAATTTTACGATTCGATTCTAATGCACATCAACGCAGCTCTTGACTCATCGCACATCAATTTGACGGCCGCAACTAGGAATTAAAAGTATGCGGAGCGCACTTCAGTTGGAAAATCTTGAGTACTCAGCATACCCTCCCAGGAGAGAGAACCTCCAAGCGTTCGTTACCTAAGATAAAAGGTACGCGTGAAGAAACGACCAACCTTTGGTCTTCTCGTGCGCTCGTGCTGAGTACGGTGCGCACGACTAGGCAGAACGCATCATCATTTCAGGCCGATGGCGGCGATGGCCGGCCGCCACAGAGCTAAGCAGGAAGGTCACGGACGGTCGTGCCGTTCGATGCTGCCATACGCCATACCAGGCATTAGGTGCCTTCGCTTTTACCTTTGCTTTTAGCTCACCTCGCCGAGTGCCTATACCTTGTTGGCAGATAGAGCGGAGAGCGCCTGGCTATACATCCAAGCATTTTGTAGTCGTTTATATGCTTTTTCAAGTTTGAGATGTTCATGTCGATAGGCACACGCGCTGTAGCGCCGCTCCGCCTTATGCCCTCCGACCAACAAAGACGACATCAGGTTGGCTGTTGGGTCGCAACGATAGGAAAAAAGACGAGACTTAAGATACGAACCAAAAAAAAAAACACTCTACCACTCGCGACTTATTGCCGGCCATTAAAACATTTATTATACAAGTGTAAAACGATGTTATTCGGGAAAAGATTTGCTGAAGATTTTTTTACATAGCATGTTTCATTAGCGATCGCGCACATGCATAATTTTGTTTGTCGTCTATTTGAATCAAGCTTACCTAATGTGCGGACAGTGACAATGCAAAACTGCCAGTGAAAATCTTGTTTACTCCGATCGTTAGTACAACTTAATGGCACACCGTTGAAATTATGTAATCATCGCTGTAAATATAAAATCACCGCTAGGAGTCCGATGGTCAAGCACATACGTATAATATTCGTATGGATGGCAAACTTCGCCAAGGCAAGAGACCCCGAATTCTTGTTCGTTAATTCTCGAAAGTATGCGCTAATGAAGGCGCTGCGAGGGGTCCGTGCCGCTCGAATAAAAGATTTTCAAAAGATTTGTGGCCGAGCAGCATCGGCCGCGCCGCTTACTTTGCGTTTTAATTGTGTCCGGCGGCGCGGTGCAAAGATGTGCATTGTTGTATGTATGTGCGCGGAGCGTGCATCACGCGCCCGGCCTTTGTCTCTCCGTCGCCTCCCTGAGAGCCACGAGATTGCCTTCGCCGATGAGCGGGATCGGCGCGATGGACGATGCGAGGTCCAGAGCACGATTTTCCGTTGTTATCTTGACACTGCCGATCGAATATGTGCACAATACACTGACCGACCATAAAACACGCTCGAAACAAAAGCTACAATGCAACTGGACTGCAAAAACGAAACGGCACAACTTTCCATTTGGCTTTTGGCAAAAGTTGTATTTAAGTTCATTTAAATAAATATGTATACATTCCTGAATGTATTTTGAATTTGGATGCTTGATTGATTCAAAAAAAAAGTTTTATGTCTTAAATATAAGTTGATGTTGAGACTTTAAAAGCAAATTCGAAATTCAAATGGAAATGTAAATTGGGCGCTTGCAGCGACCTCTAGTAGCGGACGTTTATACTATCGTATTACCCGCATATGTTCGCGCCATCTATCCAAACCTTTTCAAGTAACATTTAATATCTGCGCCTTTAATGTTGTCTTTCGCTCACGAGGTGGCGCAGCGCTTACCGAATGGGACTTGCCAGACATGTTAGTTCGAAAGGTTGCAAATCCAAACCGTTCCGTTTGTGCATCAACCGCATGAACCAAGGTGCATACCGATATCGATTTTTTTGGGATTTTCACATTTCATTGACAGTTGTCACAAGATTTAGGGTTTCCTAATCATTTTTGTGATTCCTTATCCTAAAATCGAGTGACAAATGTCAATGAAGTGTGTAAATCCTTCAACGATCGAATGGATCGAAACATCAATTCAAATGATAATCCAAGAAATAGAGTAGAAACTACATGAATCTAACCAAACTAAATTACAAGAAAACCTTTCTGCGTAATTAATTGCAACACTCTAGAATTAATAAGTGCATGCACCTGCCGCAATAAGAACCACAGTTGTCAACCTAACTCTGTTCAACGGCCATCTGCACTCTTCATCTTTCATTCTCTAACTGCACTTTGGCACAGCCGCACAGAGTGCATTTAGAAGCAAAACAAAGACATCCTTCAGTCTATACATCAATCTAAAGTAACGTTGTAGGTTCGAGTCGTGGGTGAAAAACAAATTATGACTTGCTATTTGAGCGATTGGGAGATTTTTGAATCATTTTAATTTTAATGGGACAAAAGAAAATGTGGAAAGCAAACAAAGTGCGATTAAAAAATGTCCAGATCGTTCTAAATGATAAGTCAAAGTTTGTGTTTCTCCCCACAATGTCACGTGATTCGTGATACATATCAATTTGCGGAATTACAACTGCTATCATCCAATGAATGTTTGCAGCTCTCATGTCGCCGAAGAAGATGGAGGACAATAGACGACTGCGTGTGACACAAGATGCATAGATTAATGAAAGTAAACAGCAAACAATGGTAAAACACCATAGTTACGTATATGCACCCAAAACCTAAGTGTATGTATCGCTAACAAAGTCGGAGTAAAGAAAGGCCGTCATGCTTCAGAGATTCGTAATCTGAGGTCAACCCGTGCAAGTAGGAACGCATTTTGTACATGTTCACTCTGATACTCAAGTCTTCAACAAACCAGCCAATGTAGATTATATTTGGTCCAAGAAAATAACGTTGAACAGCATAGCCTCAATGGACGATATTAATTACAACATTTGCCTCATCACCAAAAGTTTTTGATGAGTGGACTGGTTTTATCACTTTATACCATTGACACAATGGCCATTGTGACATGCAAGGATGCAATGGCCTCGATTTATAATATTTGCAAGTACAATATGTATTTAAGGCATTTTTGCAAACATTGGTATTGCGTTGATATTGATAGTTCAATAAACCACGAATTTCAATTGTGCGTCTGTTTTGAAAACTCTCAAGCATTTGTAGAAGATATATTATTAAAAAAAAGTTACTTCGCAGGAATAAGACGAAAATGTAAAACAAAGTTCTCTCATGAAAAGACGTCTTGCGTTGCCACCGGTATTCACATTCTCATTTTGTTCTCATTCATATGCGATGTGGATGTTCTCTAGAAATAAAAAAAAGTGCCCAAAAAACGGGCATCGCCAACACATGAGACAGCAGAGAAAATATAATGTCATAAGGGCGTTGAATAGACCGTCTATGTTCCTTTGCTCATTCTCATATTACGTTCAATGCGCACGGCGCGGCGGCGGCGTTAAAAGTTTTTCCATGTGAGCGATGTGTGTCGAGTTCCTCTACCATCTTTAAAGTTTAGTGAAAAGAACACAAATAATATTTAATGTCGCACTATCCTTCAAATGATGTGGGTAGTTCGTGGGAATCGATCTTTATCATAATCACTAACGCTATAGTGATAGTATAAAAAATTGAAAAAAAGAAACGTTCTTTTCACTAATTGATCTAATGCAAACTGTGAGAACTTGTATTTCATCAATTGATATCACAGAAAAGTGGTTGATTTATATTCGCAGTTTTTGATGCTCTACAATGAATCATTGCATGCATTGGGCACTCGAGCGAGTGCTGCCAGTCGAGTGTGTTTGTTGTTCGTCAATAAAGCCGAGAAATGAGTCAGAAATTATTAAACTGAAACGATCGCGAATGAGGTTTAATTGAACACTGACCGTTCCACATCGTCTTCGAGGCGTTTGCTCTAGGAATCGAACGTCAAACGCATTATCAACATTAAGTTGGCTCGTTTGTATCATGGCGAATTCGTTACGAACTTAAATAATTGTGCACGCTAATAAAAAGTAGTTACAGCTGGAAAAGATTATTGCATCACGATGACTGGCCAAGAAGCAAGGCTCAAAGTATAGAACGGTGTGCGTTCCACTTTTATCAACTATTGTTTGGGATGTGTAATTGCAGACTGCAGAGTAATAATTGAAAGCCTAGATAGCGATGAAAGAAATGATATTACTTCCTGAGAATTGGCACAATGGGTCTTGTTGTAACATCTAATCTATAATAATACTTACTTAGTTTTCCTCCTTTAATAAATTATATTGACGCCTCCGATGGAACTTTTAAACATTCTTTATTATAATCTACGAGGTGTATGCATAATAACAATTTTCTTTTTTCCTCCAAAGCAGCTGTTTTATATATCGAATACTTCTGCAAAGTTACTTTTCTCTTAAATAGTATTTCACTTGGATGGTTAACACTTAAAACTTTGAAATTAATTCAAATTAATATAAGTCAAAGTTTACAAAAAAAAAAAAATCATAATTCTGGTTAATTCACTGATGTGGAAGGAAAAGGGAAGGATTTTGTTATTATGCATATTTGTAACCTAAAAATCGAAAGTTTGATGACCTCGTGAGCCCAAACGAAGAGAGTTTGAACTGTTTTGTATTAAGATTTTCTGTAGCTTTTCAGCCAATTCGGTGACACCCTGTATAATGTATAAACTGATTTAAAACATCAAGCAACTGATAAAAAAACATTGCTCCAAGAGTATGAGTAATCGTCACACCTTTATACACCTTACAATACCAACCTACAATGGACATATTCAGCACGTGCAAATAGAACTTTGGATCAATAAATACAAATAGAAAAGTTTCCTATTCGTAAGGTCAAAACATTAGTCAGGCATTCAAGCCCAATTAATTAATGCAAAGGGAACATGTCCAATGTGTAATAGGGAAGTACATATTGTAACTGGCTTTCTATCGAAAGATAATCTTGGAGCACGTCTAGATTATCAATTTACTGCTGGTTCATTATCTTCCATCATACTTTATAACAACTATTGTTCATTGAATAAGCGGGGGATGCGATCAAACCATTGTCATCGACACGTACAGCTATTTATTAAAAAAAATCAAGGCTTGAACAAGATTCCAACATGATTTTAAATGCAGGATTAATTAAAATATGCTTGAGAGATTGAAAACAAGCGGACATCCGTCCCATCATTGCTGACGGAAGTCCTCGCGCAAGCATCTTAATAGAAAACCTATAATTTCAACTGTACCAATTCCCATTACAACAAGATCTCGCATATTAATCAATCGATCGTAAATGGTTGTCGTTATATGCGTTCACTCTTAGATTATTGCTTGGTGGATATAAAAGTATTGGATATAGTTGACCAGTTATGAGCAAAACAAATAAATTAACATATAATTTTAGAAACTCTGATTAGAGTACTTTGATTAGTTACGGGTTTAAACCATAAATTAGTCTTTAATGGCAGAGAAATAATCCTATTTCATATTTTTGTATATAAAATATTTTTCTAGTTCCGTTGTTCTCCTCCTCTTCCTCTTTTTTATGGAGGCCGCCAAAACATTTTACAAAAAAGTTCAAGCCTTGAGATCCATACAACATCTGCCATCCGCTCCTCCACCCGAACCGATAAATATGTGCGTGCATATAAGCATATGGATGTGGGAATATTCATTTTGTGCGTGTAGGGTAGATAGATGTAAATGTAAAAACCATGGAGGCAGCGATGGAAATTTGATATTTTTACTTCACTTTTCTCAAGACAACCGTTTTATAAAGAATTCTCACCGTCTAATATGAGATGGTAGCATGGGTCAATAAGAAAATATAGACTACCATATTCTTCGTTACCATAGTTACCAATTCTGACCAAAGTTTGACGATGTTTCGTACAACTCGGCCTAATTGTAAGAACAATTTTAAATAATAAATGAGTCATTATCTTTTTAGAATTATCCTGGCATCCTGACTTCTGGAATACCGGAATATATAAACGAAAATATCCAGCAAAAACTTATACATGTGCGCAGAACACTGAGATGTACGTAATGATAAAATGTTGTGAAATTTCGAATTATGGTTCGACGGACGCATTAAAATAATTGTCACGGTCTGACGGGCAAGTATCATTACGCCTGCGGCCGTACGATTCTGGACGCAATGATATATACTTGCGTCGATATGTGGATTTGGATGACACGGCGGCAGCAATCATACCTAGGTAGTGGTAGTAAAACATGGAAGTGAACTTGATCGTACACCTTTTGCCACGATCTGTATCGCTGCGGGATACGTGCGCCGCATACCTTCCAACTAATGCGTTGTTTATTTACGTTGGACGTTGTGAACTAGACTCGGAGTGCATAGTAGAAACGACGAAGCGACAATTCTTTCAGTATGTGGTATGTATCGTCTATGGCATGTCGACCTGTGGAGCATGGCGATAGTAACGAACTTATAAAATGTCGTGTATAGACCACGGAGTTGTAAAGCTGGAACTATGACTTGGAACGTGGTACGGTGAAGATTTCACGTTCCATTGAACAAGTTCAGGTGTGTCCATGCACTCGAGTCTAATGCTAAGCTAGAGTATAGCAAAAGCAATGCACTTATAACCTTCCTTTGTGGTTACTGCACATTCCTAGACGTACCCAAATAATTACATTTGGACTTAGTACAATGCTTGCTAAGCTAACGAATATGTGTCTACAGATGAGTATGTAACCTAAACTCCATTATTAGAACCCTCTTGTGTCCTAGTGTACTGTTTTACTTCAATATTGCGAAACGAAAAACGATTGATCTCGACAATTTTTTGCCGTTATTTTATTCACCATTGTCCGCATAGAAATACTTCAATTCACTGGTACTTGAAATAATTGTGTAATAGGTTGCATACCTTAACCCCAAATACATGGGAAATGTCTATGTGTAAAAATTCTAAATTATCCCTATTGAATATCTTTCAAAGTATAAATTTAGGAATCTATATGTATATAAACATTTCAAAACTAAAATATGTTTTAGAGATGTTCCAATTGCTTCGCTGTATCTGGCTATACAGAAGCAGACAGCATATTCCTGTCATTTGCTTTGCATCGTACGGCCCAACGTGTTTCTTATTAATAGAAGGACTAAATTTCCTGTGCGCGTAACCATTGCAAAACATTTGCCTTTGCCAGGCTACAATTCTAGGCAACTAGGCAACTGGCAACATCCACCATCTTACCAAGAGACTAGTTTTTAATCAATTCGTTGTCTCATGGTCATCCTTCGTTCTTGCCTATCGTAAACCCGCTGTTTGCGACACTTCTTTTACTTGTTGTGACGTTTTACTCTTCTTGTGAATACGTATATTTAAGTTTTAATGATATGCAGAAGAGAGCGGTTGGCAGTGGCCGGAAGTCCAAAGAACGGTGCAAACATCCAAACAGGCGAAACACCCAACTCATGAGGCAGCACTTTAGATTTTCGTTTTCCTTTTTTTGCTAGTATTATCGCATGCCAGAATAAGACCGGATCCGGATGGGATTGCAACCATTGCATATCATATTATTTTCAACGTTATGGTTTACCATCCCGCATCCCTATAGGATAGACCGATAGGCTAT
This sequence comes from Geostiba sp. GC000077, assembly GCA_030264215.1. Classification (NCBI taxonomy): domain Eukaryota; kingdom Metazoa; phylum Arthropoda; class Insecta; order Coleoptera; family Staphylinidae; genus Geostiba; species Geostiba sp. GC000077. The sequence goes on along the minus strand of JARJDQ010017263.1, from coordinate 1,638 downwards.
TACAAACATTTTGAAAATACCATCTTAGTTATCGTACTGGTTCATTCTTCATTCAACATTAGAAATAGACAAAACTCGTTGGGTTGTTGGTGTTTCAAGCGTAAAAAACATTTTTAAGAATTTGCTCCTGCTTTAATCTTGATTTCATTCATTCACAAGCAAAGTTTTTCATTTCGATCCGATTCGTGAATGTGAACTTCATACGTGAATGTGCTGCGAGAAGCGCGTGTGTAGGAAAGTGTAAGAACCTCGCGGACTGGCCGAACAAGTTGTTGGTACATACACAAGAACAACAAATCCTCGAGCTCGAGAGCGCTCGCGCAATAACGAAGAAAAAGAACTAGCTCTCCGTCGTCGACGGAGGATGATGATGATGATATGATGATGACGATGGTCAAGGTAACGACGCACGTAATACTGGACAACTGGACCGGTGCTAGAGACGCAGGTAACGAAGGCATAAAACTGAAGATCTGACTCGAAAAGACACACCTTGCTCACGTCCGCGAGAATGACCCTCGGTATATTCATTAGCTGTAATTAAATAATATTTGCAAACTGTAATGAATGTTATTATTGGACTTAATGTACAGACGAATTCAAGCAACATTCAGTTATGTTAGCAAAAAATTACTTTTTTTTATTATCTCACTGATAAGATATCTTGAAGATTGTAGGCGTAAGCATGAAATTGGGAGGCTCCAGGAAGTAGTCTACTTCAGCTATAGACAACCATAAAATAATTTAGCATATTGCAGAAAAAAAAATTGGATTTTCTGAAGTTGAATGCTACCTGGCGACCCATTACAAGAATTACCCACTTGAGTGGTGTTATTGTGAAGTGGGTCCGAGCAAGGGCCTTGTCCCTTGGGTTGGCATTTATCAGCCCATTGTTACGAGATAATAAAACAGAGTCCTGTATAGAGGGTAGCTATTTCCAGGGCTGCCAAAAGTGCATACTTAAGGCGGACGAGCTATACCTAAGTAAAAGACGGTCTCGGCGGTTTCCAAAACGAAATTTCCAACGTTTGGAAAACGACGCTGACGCCGTCTCGCAGCGTTGTGTTTTGAGGTCCCAGAACCCAGAATCCTGAACATCATATCAAGTATCACTTACGGTTATGGCCCAAGCCCTCTTAACTTTTTTTGCTTTGCGCTCCGTGCTCATGGCTTAGCGCAAATCTGCGTCGTCGTTGCTGCGTAGATTACGGCCGATAAGTTTCCTTTTCTTATTTACTGCATGCGAGCGCCTTGCGCATCGTGCATGCAACGCATCTTCGTCCGAGGCTTTTTGCTTGGATTCGCACGCATTCTGCTTGAATTAACTTCGAACCTGTTTGCCTCTTCTTCAGATCTTCAATGCTAAACTACGCACCGCTGGCATACAATGTGCAACAACGCATACGATGTAATGCAATATCTTCCACGAGATGTGATGCAATGCGACGCGATGCAAAATGCATGAGTTGCATCTTTCTTTTCTATGCTGCCTGTTTCGAGGTTGCTTCGCTTGCGATGAGGCAGTGTCGTAGGTGCAAGCGAAAAGCAACTTGTTGCATTTCCACGCCATGCTAATACATATTTCGATGCACAAGTAAACATCATCATGCATCCAAATTCCAAGTAACCAACAATCGA
>JARJDQ010017261.1:0-29483 GCA_030264215.1 Geostiba sp. GC000077 | reverse complement strand
CTGCAAATATTCTGCGATGATGATGAACTTACGGTTAGGCGATTACTTCACTTACTATTTATTATTGTTACGCTGCGTATTGTCGGCGCCGCTCGCATACAAGGATATTTTCTTCCGTCATCCGTCAATTACGTTCACTCGCCGCGAGTCAGCACGATGGAGGAGATTTCAGTTCCTTGTTAGAAGAAACACCTCAACTTCCAGAAACGTCACAAGTCACAAAGTCACAATATATATATTTAAATTATGTACCGCTTGTTTTGCGTTCCTATCACACAGTGATAAAGGTAGGAACTTGCATGTTTATAATATTTGAATAGTTTTTTTTTGTGTGACCAAAGATTGCCTTGAATTTTTTACGACATATTAAACTAACTTGTTTACTCTAGTCAGGACAGTCGAGTCTCGTAATTTAGCTACGTGAATACCACCTTCGCTCACAATACAATAAGAATGAAAAATACTTCTCACAAGTCCTCAAACGAAGATGTACATCCGTCAAGCCATAATCATTATATCGTAAAAATATACAATATAATCCACTACATTAGGATATACCTATCCAGAAATGAAATCACCGAAATTTTATTATGTGCGTCATTGCAATTAAAAAACGTTTACATGAAATTCTTCATTGTCCGCTAAACTACGTCGTCAAGCATTATCAATTCAAAACTAGCCAATTAATTCAATTGTATTGGTTGCTAGTATGTACTTATAATTGAATTATTAAGCATAGAATAAAATATAATACAATATTTGCAATTTTGGATTTGTAATTTTGGATTGAGCTAGCTCGTCAGGCTGGTTGAAATTGCTGAATTACTGATCGCATTGTTTGTGAATAGAACGCGTAAGCGTAATCATCGCACAAGTTTCCACTTTCTACAACATTTATTTCGCACAATTTCGACACTCGCACTTTTTCATTGCACACCTTGTTGAGACGAATCGCACCTAGACTACTTACTACCTCCTTTGCAAGATTGGCAGCCAAAATTTGGTACACAATAGAACAACAAAACTTTTCACTTAGACTTCAATAAATCTGATGACATCAAATTAAAATGTAAAAAGACGTTGAATTCAGAAAGAATTACCTACATCTTGAATAACAACCGCTTTTAAATACGAATAAAATAATGCTGTTACTAATTAATAAATTTCCATAATTTCCATATTTTTTCCGCAGCATTCACTTAAAATGTATCCAGAGTAACTAACTGCCTAGTATCACAAAGTATGAAATATTTAAAATCTGATAACTGTAATTTCCAACTGTACCCGTGGTAGTTGCCGCATGCGACTTGATACAACATTATTCAACATTAACGCCTGCCACAACGACCATATTATTAGCGATCCTGTTCAGATTGCAAAGCGCAAATAAAACTATGTGCATACTGCATATAAATGATTGGAACTACACAGCAGCAGAGACGTCGCAATTAGTGCATCTGCAAAAATCTCTTTCACTTCTTCCTCGGATAGCTATTTACCAAGCCAAACGTATAGAAATCGATGTTTATCCGAAGAATTTTATGTGCGTGGCAAATTACATTTTCCAACATCCGGGTGTGGCGGCATGGATAAATATTTTCCAATATTAATTAATTATTGAGGGTTACACCCTAATATTCCAATTATTCCGGACACCATAATTTTATAATGCATGTCTATTCAGCTATTACAAATAATCATTGTAAAAAGTAAAAATTGTAACGTTTAATCTTTAAAGGCATTACTCATAAACTTTATATTTAAACACACTGTATATTATTTATATATAGTATTAAGTATTTATCTCAAAGCTGCAACGTGGTTCAATCTTAAAATGTTGATTAAAGCGTGCCAGTCACACACCCACTCTTGCCATGCCAAAGTATTATATTAATAATCACCAATTGAATTGATATTTTAATGCACAACTTCATCTAGTAGGTAATTGTAAGTCATTAATAATTCTGATTGCTTTTCTTCGGCAAAAAAAAAATTAAATGAACACATTTACTATTCTTCAGTTAATCTGTAATAACAGTTTTATGGACTCCATTTAACACTTCAATGAAGCGAGGCATGCTTGCAATATTGAAACAAATATGAGTAATCAATGTTTGAATAACTTCACGTAGTAAGTCCGTTTTGGCTTGGGATATCGAGCGCAAACCGCAAAAGTACACACATGCATATACATATACAATTACTATTAGATCTGGTTGTAATTTATTTATGCTGCAAGGTTATAAAAAGTAAATTGAAATTTGAAAAGTTGATGAATTAAATCGTCCACATTGGCTTATCATGGAAAATAATAATTACGTTTTGAAAAAAGTCGTTTTTAAGAGCTTGGATTTAGAATGTTCGTGATTAAAGATAAAAGTGAAGCAAATTTGAAATTAATTTCATTGCTGCCTTTTGTGAGATGTATGTACATTCCATGACATTTCACTGTGCCACTCTTTTCCCATCAAGATAACTCACAATCGAAGCGACTAATTTCTCTGGATTCAAGATTTAGACATGCGTCAGATATAAACAGCAAATCTAATGTTGTAGCATTCTCTCAAGTCAAGAAGAACTTTGAGATATTTTACAGCGAGAAACAACGATGAAACTTGACCTTCGACCTAAAGTTCTTTACGCATCTTTTAAGCTGTTTGCCTGGTGCATGTTAATATTATTTACATATAAGAAAGTGCAAACTGTTGGACCCCGTGTAGGAAACATGTAATGCAGCATGTTAAAATGCTGAAGTGTTACGATCCAAATGTTAAGTGGAGTTCCTTCGTGTGTACGAGATTTCCAATCTTCGGGCAAGAACAATCACAATCCTGGCGAAACACGAGAAGACAAGAAGGCGAAGGGGAATTAAAAATTTAATGTTTCTAAACAAAATGTGTAATATTGCAATCAACCTCGACAACCTATTATACCCTCTTGCAAGCAATCCTTAAAATAAACATGAAGGTGTTTCAAATTTTTTTATTTTATTTTGTTGATCATTTCCCGCATCTTGGGACCAAGCCTTTCTTCATACTATAGATATTAAAAGGAAAGTTATAATAATAGAAGTTTGAAGCAAAATAACTTTAAACTTTATAAACATACCAAATATGTTTTGACGGCATTTAAAAGCAGTATTATCAAAATATTCTGTCCATGAACACATGGAGTTGTTGAGCAATAACAATTAAACAGTCAGAAACACATTGAACCATTCGTTGCCAAAGCATAAGAATAGGTATATCATTTCAATGAAAACTGATTACAAGTTTAAACACATCAAACTAGTGCAAATAAAAGTATTATTTTTTCGTACTTTTACTTTTTAACGTACCTATGACATGACATGACAGTAATAGAGAAGAGTTGTATTATCATCCTTCGTGTTTATGCACTTCATGCCCAGTTTGAAAGTCAAACGTTCCAACTTTGCGTGTTGGCACAAAATATTACATCCTTCGGTGACGTCCGTGCCAAGTACATTGACAACCCATAATACCTGCTGCCTTACGAAAAAGCGAAAACCATGAGTATTCTCTGCTCAGGTGCTAGTAAGTACAATATGGTATTTCACATTATCCATGATCTTGAAGTAAGACTGAGCATTTTAGCAGTATCTTATCGCAATTTGTAAAATAATATCAGCAGGCGTCAAGGATCGTATAGCAATTATCGCGTTATCGGTGAAATATTTATTCTAGGGTCAATTTCCTGCATCGCGCATTGTGGGTAAAAATTTTACAAACTTTTAGGTTTACAGTGTTAAAAACGAAGAGTTAACTCCAGTTAGTTAACAAGTGTTGATATACCAGGTCTATATCTGTATCACTTTGGATGAATTTCACCGTTGGAGTATAATGATTTGTTGATTCACTCTCCAATGGTAAAATGCGTCCCCAATACATTGACATCGAGGAATATAATTTTAGATTGGAAGTCCTATGCACACTTTTAAGCCTTTAACCTAGTATATAACATACGCAACGAGGAAGTCCCGGAAGCAATTAGCTTTTCCGCAATTAGAAACAAACTGTTAGGTTTTGAGGTTTAGTTGAAGTTTATTTTAACTCTAAACAATCTTCAAAAATCCAAAACAAAAAAAAAAGTTATTTATGTATCAAGGCAGTAAAGTTGGCTTTTTTTTTATTACGAATGTGGAGAGTTTTCTTCCTTCGTTCATTTTTCTTATTGGAATTAAAAACTTTAAATGCTTCTTAATTAATTTTGATGCGCCTTATGAACTGAATCAGAAGTAATTTAAGTAAATTAATGAAAAACGGTAATTCCGCGTTGATGCGTTCCAATGGTCAGGGGCACGTGGCCCAAACCATCAGAACCATGTGCGATGGCGATGTTATTACGCGCTTTTTCATGCATACCTTTTAGCCGTAATAATTTAATGGCCCAATTCGTGCGGTCCGTTGTCCGCCACAGCTAATCACGACCCAAGAGAGTATCGCATTACCGAACGACGCCGCGTCTGGCAAACATTCTATTGCTTCTTTCCCCACAGCGAGCACACCGGACCGAACATAGAAAAGCGTAATTTCATTACGATGCGCTCTTATTAAAGTTATTAAGCTATTAATTAAATTTGAACTGTTGTTAAACCAGCAAGCGCGATTCCAAGAAATATACGTTTGGAAAATATTCCTCGATGTAAGTACTAATAACAGTACCTCTCCAACTCAACCTTAATAATTTCATAATTATGATTATAAGGACAGCAAATGCTAAAATATTCCAATGTATAATTTGTAGGTTAGATATTATGATATGAAGTTGGAGAATTTTGCAACAAGAGTTTTGAATATATATATTTTTTTTTGTAATGCTTGGTTTGTAATGGCCTCCGATTTTTCCCAGTCTGGTATAGTGGTAGCTGTCTCATAACGTTCATGCCTACCGAAATGCTTGTAATGTCCTGTAATAATGTGTGCGTATAGTGTGTAAGGTCTCCCGTAATGTCGGTATTGTCCCGCCGAGTGTAGGCATTTATTTGTCTGCCGGTATGTCCGTCATGGCAGTAATAAAATTAAGCGGAAGCCGAATTAACATTTCGTAGTAGGTGAGTTATCCAAGTGTGTATCCTGTCGAGTGGCAGTCGCGTTATTAAAAACGAGCCAGTCAGCCAGCAGCTTCAACTTTCGTAGCTGGTTGCACGCAGGGACGTTACATTCTCGTAGTGGTTTACATTTAACAATACTACACAAAGGCCAGAAGCACCAAAATATACATATGTGACACCGAGAATGCAACGCTTCGTTGAAAAACAGGCTTTAAAAAAATGCATACGAATAAAGAACAACACGCAGAACAATGTGTAGTACAAAAGTTTTTGATCGCCAGTTAAAGAGTTAACACTTAACATCAAGAAAATCCATCACAAAATTTCAGAAAAAAAAATGTTTAAGGTTTCATTTCTGTTGGGCACGCTTACGAAACATTTGCATTTATAATTCTACTAAAAATGCCCTTTCATCTGCTTCTACCAAGACACTCAATTGAAGAAAAAGAAAATGAATTAACTTTTAATCTGAGAATTCGCCACGCATCGCGAAAAAAATACGAGTCTAAAAATAAACATTTCTGAGAAAGTGAGAAATACATGGACCTCAGTTTATAAATGGAACATGGATCAAATTCTAAAATTAGCAAGTAAAACACAAAACATTAGTGATAGTGATAGTTAATTCTGAAGTGCAGTGCATACTTTTATCTTCAATGATTTGATTCCATCCATAACAGTGCAGAACCAAAATTAAACCGACAATTGTTCAGGTCAAATGTTATTTGATTAGACACACGCTGTTCACTACATAAGGCTTATGAGCAACAACAAATTGATAAATGAGATGGGATAACAATTCACCAAGGCAATAATGAATAGAGGTACCAGCATGGAATCAGCCCTACCACGTTGAAACATAACACACAACACTTATTAAGACTGATGATATGAAAATGTGTACTGTACATTAACGCGCTTCACGTGGAGAATATTATGGTATTGTATGTTGTATGTATAGAAGTGTTTATGGTCGGAAAGGGTAGAGAGAGGGAGTGTAGCCATCTTCAATGCGCTCATGGCGTTATTGAATCGTTAAATAATAAACCACACACGGTCATTGCATTGGCTGCTTAGTGTGAACGAGGGTCAGCAAGAAGCTCTTTCAATCAATAAAATACAAGCGCAAAAATATACCTACATCAATTTCTGGGAATACGGGAGTAATGACCGATTAAATTCCTAATGTTAAATGTAGCGTAATATTGACTGATTAGTTTTTTGCTTTCTTCAATATTGAAAGGAAATTATTTATAGGTGTAAATTTATAGTGATCCGAGTTGTAGGTATACAGATGACCATAGTTTTAAAAATATCGCATATTTCAAGTTATGTATATATTTTCCGTGTTTTTTTTGGAATAAATACATAATAACTAAGAAAAGAAGATAACACCCACAATATAGTCAATTCGCAGTTCTTTTATATTTCAAATTTGGCGACTGAGTGACTCATGAGCATGACTCAAAATGTGAACATTCAATAACATGAAAGATATTTTTTAATGATCACCCTGTATATTAATAAAATATGGTGTGGCATTTATATTCAATGAGAAAGTTGATGGAAATTGTAAACATTTCTGTTACCAGTGCATTATTGTTTATTGTATATTTTATATTATCATACCTATATAGTGTATAGCATGTATTTCAATTGTATTCCATTTTCTAACGAAGAACAATCCGTGTTTATAGACAAAGGTGATAATGCGTTTTATAGCATGTCGACACAGCCAGGAGTCAGGCGACTCATTGCGCACGACCTCAATGTATTTGTAATTATCGAACATTCATTGGAAACGTATAAACGTTGGTGTCATCGAAAATATTCCAACCAAACATCTATAAACCGACTCTGCGTTCTGCATAGCCACCAAAACCTGAATCGACAATCAATAAGTTTCACGAAAGAAACAATGAAATTATTCTATGAATTAATAAGGATGCGAATATCAAATATCAAAAGGTCAATGGTCAATGTATTCAGATTCATCTAAGAAAGGAAAAAAAGTGTACAAATATTGAACCCTGCTTGATTTGTCAAAGGAATGAAATTCGCATAATAATAGACTTCTTGAACTTGTGCTGTTGTCTCTTTATATTACCAAACAAACGTAAGAAGCAATTTGTTGGTTTCGTGTGTTCGTGTCCATTTAATTAAAAGCGCTTGCCTTTGTAATGTCAACGTTAAACAAAGAAACCTCTACTGTAATAAACCAACAAAGCAACAACTATCAGAAAGTGTGGTAAAATAAATGAATCACTCAAAACGACTCAGGCATTAATGACAGTCGTTCGTATAGAAACTTCTTTACATTTATTATCATTGTCGCTGTTTAGTAATAGTGAAGATAACAAATTAAAAGGACAAAATCACTTCTATTTAACTATCACACTATAAACTATAATAGGTTATAGTAGCATATGCCTCTTTTTACGCATTTACATTTCTTTGTACACATCACTTAAAGTGTCATAAAACTTATGCTAAAATGATAAATAAATGGTTTATGATGTGATTCTTAAATTGTACACACAGAGTAGTACAATAGAGAGAAAGTAAAAAGTGATATGTCCTGGATAGAATATGATGTCTTTATTGTATATCTACATATTCAGGTTGAACATTCGTACATACCTTGTACACAATGCTACCTACACACCAGAAAGACAATCAATATAAGAAATAAGGATCGAATCTTCCAGAAAGGACGAAAAGCCAAGGTTATTGAGAATTATTCTTAGGTAGAAGCGTATAGAAGAAGTTCCTATTACTAAAAGGTTTTCAATGAAAGATCGTAGTCAATTGAAGTGATGATGTATGCTTCTATGTATGCAAGAGGAATGATTAACACATCGGGTAACATGACCAATATCATATGATGCGTGATGAGTCTAATTCGCAAGTCGCATCTTAGTAATGTGACGTACTTACTACCAATATGATACCTTCAGAATGCAGTAACAACATCAACCAACCAATTGAACTGTGCACCTTTTCACAAATATTTACTTAAATCCAATGAAAGATGATAAAGGTTCTATTTTGTATTGCAGGCATGCCCCAGGCATTCACTTCAACACATCAACAGAAGGAGACATAGTAAAAAGAAGCTATACTATAGCTCATAACAGTATGTGTATAGTGTATGTTAGAATACATTGAACTTTTGATTGATAATAGGATGCATAGTAAACCGTTTAGTACACAAATGCACATAACATGTGCATAATGCACCGTTCATGCAGCATATTGTACTGATATTTTCTTCAAGATGTGGGTTAATAAGATTTCATTGAACCTGCGAGGCTGCGAGAGTTTCCAGGCTTTCCACTCATTGCAGTTTTACAATAACCATTCAATCACTGTTCACTAAGTATGAGTGGTGCAACTAATTCTTCAGTTTCAGCCTTTTATTATTAAAATTCACTCAGTTGCCTTATTATTTTTGATATAAGTGTGCAAGGTTTCTATAGCAGCAATCTTACTCTACGCACTGTTTAGGAAACATTAGAATCTCGAGACTCCCGAGTATTTTCTGGGATATTTTACGAGTTGGGTTTTGACTCACCGTATACATAAAAGGGGCGCCGGGAATATAATAGCTGCGAGCGCTCATCGTTGATTTATCTAACTCCCTGGTTCTCCTTGGCACTTGTGTGTTCGGTGGGGAACTCTCACAACTCACACGGCTTCACACCCAGCTGGCACCGAGCTGCAGGCCTGCAGGCGACCCAATCCAGGAAGAAAATGGTTCGTCTCGCCACATTTCGCCCCGCACTTATTCACGGAAAATGCACTCGCCGCGGGCGCGCACACCAGTCGTAACAAGGTCAGCTGATTGGATTGCCGCCGCGCACCGTCGAATTTCACAGCAACACCCTGGCCAAGGGGCGCCTTGCGCACGCACACGGTGTATTCCACGAGGGGGGCACTCGGTGATAAGTGATAATCTGATAACTTTCCGCACGCCAAGCGGACGTCAGACGCCCCTGATTGTTGGCGCTGGAAATTTTCGCATCCGCTGTGAAATGCAAGCGGCTGCAATAGTCAGGAACGTCATGACTCACTCACTACTCGCGCACGACCGGCCAAGGCTCGAGCTCGACATGCGGAGTGATTCTGACTGACGACCGCTAGAGCGCACACTGCGCCACGGACCTACACGACTTGCACGATCCCAAGGTAGTTGGTTCGAACGTTGATATGCAGAGGACGCCACCAACCGGGCATACACAGAATATCTTCAGTGCATCTCTACTTGATAAGAAATACTTGATAAGAAATTAGAAAAAATATGGCAAATGAAATCATTAAAAACGAATTCTATTCCATTTATGATGTTACGATAAAATCATCGAGGGATAAATTTGTATTTAGCTTCCATTTTCGAAATAACTATAGGCAACCCAAAAACCACGTTACGTTTCACATAAATTTCCGAAATTTCATGAAATTGAAATTGAAACGTATCCACATCTCTATAAATTTCACATGCAATCGTTTCGTAAAGGATTATATTTAATTTAATCATAATAGTGCACTAATTTTCAGTTTAAAATTGCAAACGCAATTATAGCTCTTGCTTTTAATGTATTCGTCAAGGATTTTGCATTTGCGTGTGTGTTTTCTCAACGAAACATACGGTGCTTCGATTTTACAGTAATCGTCGCTTTTAGCCGCTTAATGGTATAATAGTAAATAATTAAAAGGAAATTGTCTCGCATATATGAGTCTTAATTGTTTATAATCATCAGAAAACAGTATTTTGCTGAAATTGCTAATAATTGAACATACCAGGTTCAATTCGCGATATCGCGCAGGTGAGCCGCAGGCGAGCGGAGCAAAGAAGGGACGCGACGGAAACATTTATGTCATACATTTGTAACTGGAGCTCACGGGAGCTAAAATGGTTGCATTTTGACTGAGTCATTGTCAAAAGTGACTTTTGTGTTAAGAGTCAAAACTTTTGACCTATTCTGGCAAGCTTTAAAATGAGTAAAATTTGTAGGTACGATCCGGAACAAAATGAAAACTTTATTAAAATTCTGCTCTACCGGGAGGCAGGCTTCCACTTAAAGGAGATGGACATTCCACAGAATTATGTTCTTGGTGATGGACTCAGAATGTACCGAGAATGGAAAAAGAAGAAATTGCATCGATGCCATGGCATGCAAGTCTGCGAACGCGAACGCGTATGTGTCAACGATCCAAATTTATTGCACAAGCTGCAAACCAGCAAACAAATCAACGAAAACAACGAAAAACAAAGTATCTAATTTGTTTCATTGTCACGCAGAATGACACAATTCAAGCATTCAAATTCCTTGTTTCGTAGCGCACACATCACAGTCCTTTGTGTATGAAATTTTGGTGAGTGTACATTGTCTCAAACTCTCAACGGTTTTCTCAAATGCATTCGATTGAGTGCCGTCTTTCGTATTTATTGTGGTGAAGTTTGGTAAGCGCAGCAGTGTTCGATAGATCTGAATATGCTTGAAACCCACGTGCTGAATGATGAATGAAGAAGCTCATGACGTGCAGGATAAGGGTGTCCAAACTCTTGTCTCCGTGTCCCCGCCTTACCTAGATCCCAACGACCCGCCGGAGAAGGTTCGCGTGCGCAGCAGTCTAGGAATACAAACTGAGGCTCATCTCGAGCCGGACGATTCAATCAAACAAGCGGAGGTTGTTCTCAAGTACACACCGTATGTGAATATTACACAAGACGCCGTCAAAGTCTCCGATTTGCCAAAGAAATTCGTGCTCAAATTCGATGATATAATAACCGAGGAGGACATTGATATATTTGATGAGAACTCCTCATTTGATCCGAGCGATTTGGCAACTGTTGCACCTGGATCTTATATTGGCAAGAGTAATTTGCGGCATCAGCGTGAAGAGATGGATCAGGAGGAGCAACCAATTGATGCGGAATGTCAGACTGCCATTATGGTGCGTCCGATGTTCCTAGACCTGGACGATGTGGCCACCGTTCTCTGTAATCTTCAGGTGCAGACCTCAAGGACATTCACACCAAATGCGTCTATGGAGCAGGTGAATAAGGACCTGCATTTGTACTATTATCATAATCCAGGGTCTGTCCAACTGATGCATACAAATGTAAAGCACACACCGAGTAAGACACAATCTAAAGCTGCATCCATTAGGAGAGGTTCGTACCTATAGTTGCTTCCGTTTTTTGTAAGCTGCCATGAATTAAAGTATCATTTCTTGCTTGTTCTGTAATCATTCAGGACCACATGCAATGACAGCTGATCACATCCAGCAGGTATGCAATGCTTGTTGTCATGCGGAGGACGTGTTGGACAATGTCCGGGAATGGTATAATGATGTAGGTCAACTTGTACGGGAAGAGGAGCTTGGCGAAGGTACTGATAGAATAACCGGCCAGAATGTTCGAGCCATCGAGGCACAAATCATCGCTACCGTTGACCTGACCGCCGACGCACTGCAAACTCAGGCCCAACGGATGACCTCCAGATATTGCAAAACTGAAACGCAAGATTTCGAGATTCAGTGCAAAGAGTTCGCTGATCACTTGGTGCCTGGCGAATGTACAGGTGGTATGAATCGTGACAAGTCCTGCACCTGCGATTGCCAACTCTATGCGAAGAATGGTAATCCTGGTGGAGCTGCTGATACTGATTTTAATATATGCGCTAAGAAGCTGGAAGAATTGTGTAAACTTATCGCTGGTGGGAAGGCCCCCGGAATGATTGGTGGCGCTCTTGGGCAGGTGATATCCTCACCGGCTCTAATGGCATGTCCATGTGGGAACAATTCAGATCTAGCGAACAAGCGCGCCAAAACTGAGCTGCCTTTGCAAGCGCGCGCGTGCACGAATCGTAAATGTAATTGCCTCTATTCCAAAGGTTGCCTGCCTTGCGAGCAAGCATTGAAGGTACAAGCGAAAATGGCTGGAAATGACCTGACCAAGTTGCAATCCAGCAAGAAATTCAAAGCGTCCCAGAACATTGACTTCCTCGCCGATGTGGACGGCGAGTACGCCGATGCGTACTTGGACCTGCTAGATGGAGATGAAGCTTACACGCAGACTGACTTCGGCGAGGAGTATTTTGCCACGCCTGCAGCTCTGATTCTTCCACAGCCGCCATGTTCATGCCTCACGAATGTGGAGATGCCATGGGACCTGATTCTCCTACCACCAACACCGAAAGTATACTTTTTATTATCTAGCATAGTTTTGTAGGTTAGTATTGCTTAAATAATTCATTTCAGAAACGACCAACTGACCTTCCTCCGGAAGATCAAATTTTGGAAGCACTTCCTGAAGTGGTTCGTGCTCAGCTCAAAGAGTTGACTGTCCTTCCAATTACAGAGGAACAGCTCCTCGCGTTGACACGCGACTTTCTTCAAGACAACATTGGTAATGCTGAGGATATCAATGAGATTCAACGACAAATTTTGGCTGAAAGGGCCCGAATTGATGCTGAAGTAGCTTTGCTCGAAGCGCACGAAGTTGAAGAGGTCAGCGATGAGGAGGAGGAATACCATCCGTGCCGACCTCGGCCTCCTCTGAGATCATTCCAGGTGTATGAACCCGAATGCGAAATTTTCAACGAGCCGTACTTGGATCGGTTATGGAGGGCCTTCTTCTGCGAGGATGATATGGAAGGACTTGGTCCGTGCACATCGCATGTGGAAATGCCCTGGCATCATATTGAACTGCCCAAGCATATAGTGATTCGAAAGGGACACCACCCATGTGCCGCAAGGCCGAAGGTGAAAACTAAGGCTGAGAAGGATCCGAATCGTAAGTGTGGTCCTGCATATCGCGAGAAGCTGCGACGCCAACATGCAATGTTCGGTTTTGACCCTAATAGCGAAACCGGGATCGTCTCGTGTAAGAGCTGCCTTAGCAAAAAAGGAGCAAGCAACCCAGACATGAGCAAAGATATAAAGGATTGCATTTGCAAACCGTGCTCTAGCACTTCACAACCGGCACTCACTTTGAAGAAGGGAGGCACTGAGACATGTCCATGTCCACAGGAAGAGGAAGCGGCTTCAAAGAAGAGTGATGGTGTTGTGTCTTGCGCGGACAAAACAGGGAGCTGTATCATTGTGTCTTGCCTAAAAGGAAAAGGTAAGGGACGGAAATCCTCTGAAAGTGAGCCTGCAATTGTAAATAAACTCGATTGCGGCTGTATCGACCTTGGACGACCTTCCACAAGTATACAGGACACGGCAGGAAAACGAAAATCTGGAGCAGATGCTAAATCACCTAGTCAGTCGAGAACTGAACGAATCGCAGCTCTCTTGGACTCGTGTAAAAAGGAAATGGAACCAATCAAGGATGGTATTAATCAATTGAGGGCAAGAATTAAGGAGTTGAATATCCCGGACTTGATGGCTTATCAGGAACCACCGCAGCATCCTGGTACAGGTGGTTCCGGTGTTGGCGGTATTGGTGTCGGACCTAGTTCTCCAGGACTGGGCAGTTACCTGGGAGGAAATTTGGGCATGCAAATGCCACCACCAATGTGTTATCCGACACCGATGATGTGTTATCCCTACCCACCTCCGCCTCCAATGATGTATCCATCTGGCGGATCTGGGTCCGGAGCAGCTGCGGCAAATGCCCAAGTATCCAGACTACCACCAGGACCCTCAGGAATGTATTGTCCATCCAGCAAGAGTCATAGCCCCTCAAAAAAATGCAAATGCAAGTCGAAGCGTAAAAGGTACCCAGCGTCCTCAAGTTATAACACTTCTTCCGATACTGCATCACCCTCCACAGACTACGAAGACAATCGACGCCGGAAGGGAAAGAAAGCTTCGAGAAGTAGAAGCAGAAGTCGCTTACTTTGTAGTTGCAAACCTCAGGAATCTAAAACCGTTATATGCCCAAGCATACTGCGTTCAATAAAAGGAGATCCTAGTGTTAGTGGTCCAAGTACTGGTAGGGTCAGTAAAGCTGGTCCTGACACACCTCAACCAGGATCCTCTTGTGGATCTTCGCTCTGTACGGTTGCAAGTACTAATACGAGTAAATTTTCCAAAATGCCTAGCAAACCGTCAATGATACCACGCTTGATATCATGTTCCAATAAATCTGGAATGATCTGTCCCAATGCGTCTATGGTAACGCAAAAAACGAGCGGATTTAGATCTTGCCTGTCCTGCGCCCCCAAAAAGAGTTGCCTCAGTATAAGGGACAGTAAAGAGCTGGCGCAAGCTTCCAAGCAGGATATACCAGCTCCAACTGATCCGAACAGCAAAGACAGTATGTGTGCTCATTGCAGTAGTCTGATGATGGTGGAGAGTATCGCCACCCAGAAATCAGTATGTGATTATAACACTTGTCCATCATCTTTGGCCACTCTGAATACTCAGAAATCAATTTTGAAGCCAGTAACCACGCAGTCCACATCATGCAAGATACGCTTCCGTGATAAGAGCAAGCGTCACAAGTGTTCCAGATGCAACGCATCCAAGTATAAGCCAGAAACCGTCGAAGCTGGAGTGGAGGTGAAACGAGGACGTCCTGTGGAAGAAAGCAGCGAAGAAATCTCCAACAAGTCGCTGTGCAAACCATGCCGATCTCGCAATGCTGAAAATTAAAGTAGCATTTTGCAAAACTGTACCAAATAGGGGGATTGTTCGGAATCCTTTGATTATGATTAGATGATTACTAAATTGCAAGGTGATGGTAAATTAAAATGAGTAAAACATCTCTAATTGTATCTTTTGGTATAGTTGGCAGCTTCAGGTTGCGCGTTTCGACCAATTGCGTCCGGTAACCGAAGCAATTAAAAGTTATGTATGTGCAATCAATAAAGCATCGCGTTTCCGGTCTCGCGACTCTTGCGTCCCACAACATCCATGCGCTCGCATGCTTCCACTAAATCCGGCACGGCACAGCTGAATGCGTGTCGAGAAGTGCATCCAGCGATTCGTTTCCTGGTTCATGAAAAATCCGTTGCTTTTGCCAGCCAGGCAACGACCAGCACGTCACATCACATCACATCACATCGCAGGTTGGCTATATCCGCCATTTTAGTGCACATCTACCGACTCTCAAATCTTGACCAAGTGAGTGAAGTGGTGATTGGTGATTGAATTGGTTCTATGACAATGTAGTTCGTGTTCATTATTCTGCGGTCATTCAAAATGGAAAAAAGTGGGATGGGTTCTTCTGGCCAGTTTATCTCGACCGTGACGATTGTCATTGCAATCACGTTGCCCGCTCATTACAACCGTTTGCATATTCAAAGTACCCTCAGTACCCTCACTATGACCACTTAAAATATCTTTTTACTATGATTTGTGCTCTGAATCTAAGCCTTAATTACGCTTCTATGATATTATAACATTTACAATTTTCTTTTGCTGCATTTATTTGTTGCCGTTGCGGCGTAAAATGTTTTAAATACAAGAGTAAAAGAAAGATAGAAATTAAGCAGTTCTGTTCTATTTAACATGCAATAAGTTCATTGCTTAATATAATGACAACCAACAACAATTCGCTCAACACGCACGAACACCACTAATTCATGCCGAACGCATAACGTACCGCAATTTATGCGAAAGGAGAAAGAAAATTGTAAAATATAGAAAAGCACAGAAAATACCACCAGGCTATGAGCGTCGCCGAACACGCAATAACTTTTTCTATTTGTTGTAGGTAAAACTTGTACTGCGGTGCGGTGGTGCTTTACTCATTGTCTTTACTCGCGTTTTTTTTTGTTGCAAATGTATTGTACTAGGCTTGTTGTAAAATGTTGGGTTGTGGAAAAAATGTGAAAGCTGTTGGCGTTTAAACTAATAAATTAGTTTAATCTACTTTAATCCACTAATTTTGTCTGATATAATTTCCAACGCTCTGGTGACTAAAAGACCATTAATTTGTAAAGGTACCTTAGGGGTTGTGTTGCAGACAACTGCCATCTGAATTTAAATCCATGGATAGCACCTTCACAGACTAATCCAATGTTTGATGCTTAACTTCTCACTGATCGTAGCACTAATCGCACCCAAAACTCTCAAATTAAAGAATGTTCACTTAAAATGTGTTTTTTTGTGAAGTTCAACACGATATTGATACACCGATAGTGATGAGATTGGAAATTGTGTTTTTCTCGTGTTTTCAAATTCGAGAGACAATAGCACAGCAATGCGTGCCGTGCGCACGCCGAACGAAACGAAACAGTGTGCCGCCGCCGGTGGATGAGCGGCGTGGAGATCCGTGCCTGAGCTACCCAACTGTGACAAAACACTTGGTACGGAACGTCGGAGCGGTTATTTTTTCGTATTTTTATTTGCAGGGGAAATCGACATCTGTACTTGTGAACACGACGAGAGCGCAACGATAACAACAAACAGCGTACGTGCACATCGTACGCTCCTGTTGGTAATTACCACCAGTTTGAACACATTGTGATAATCATCACGTGCGGCATCGCCACACAATATTTTGGACATGTGCATTGGACATGAATTTACTACAGTGCTTAAAAAACATTTACTCCTGAACTCCTGTTTCTGTCAATATTATGCGTGTGCGTTTATCTGCTACTAAAATGGCTGCGTTAGAAGTGTTTCCTTAGTTTAGTGACTTACCGGTTGGTACAACTGTATTTCGTTGTTCCAGAGACGCGTTCCAACGTAGAACAGTTGCCGTAGAAACTTACATAGCATTTTCCTACAACAAGAAAGTAAAAGTAAAACAAAAATCTATTGTTAATCCTGTCAATTTATACCTATACTGACATCTCAACCATTTTATTTTAGACTAATTATTTTCTATTTTTGTTCAACATGGAAGGCGATAGTTATCGAGGAAGCAGCGATGAAGGTGTATCAGAGCATTCACTTCCGAGAGCATCTGAGACAAGAGCACCAACCTTGTCCATTCTCAAAACTCCAACAATAAATTTTCCTCAACCTCAACTATCAAATTCACCATCAACCAATGAAGAGGAGGAAGCTGAAGTCAATTGCGATGAATTGATCAAAGAGCTGGTAGGACCCATCGCACAACCTACAGGCCCTACAGCCGCCTCCAGCGCCGGTTCATCGAAAATTTTTACAAAAGATTCAAAAGACTCCAAAATGGAGCACGATTCCAATTGTCCAATGCATGATGAAGATGCAACTATACCGAAGGTTCAGTCTTCGGAGGATGATATCTCGTGTCCGCCTGGTGCAAGGAAGTGGTGCACTTGTGGGGTGTGTCCACTCGATTTACTAGAAAAGGAGGAAGAAGAGAAAAAGAAAGAAGCAGAGAAGGAGAAAGAAGAGGAGAAGCAAAAGGAGCAGGATGAGAATAAAGAAAAAGACGCGGACAAGGAAAAAGAAAAGGAAGTGGATAAGGAAAAGGAAAAGGAAAAGGAAAAGAAAAAGGGTAAGGAAACATTGGACACAAAAACAAAGGATACAAGGGATACAAAGAAAGGTAAGGAGAAGGTGAAGGAAAAGGAAAAGGAAAAGAAGAAACAGAAAGAAACGAAGAAGGATTTAAAAGATAAGAAGGATGAAGATAGGGTGAAAGACCCTAAAGACCCTTACCGTGAAGAAAAGGATGGTAGTTCGAGAAGAGACGAATCCAGTTCTGATGACTACTCCTCGGAAACGTTTTGGGAATGGGATGGAGAGGGTTGGGGACTCGAACATCGGAAACATAAATATGGTTCTACTGGCAAAGAAGAAGAAGGCGAATTACAAGTATAATAGTTATTATAAACGAATACAATTGAGTAATGTCTTATGAATGTCTTATAAAGTTTACTCCGACTTATATTTTTAGGATTACAACGGTCTGATGTCGGATCGATCTAGCCATGAAGGCAGATTTGTCGAAGACTACATGAGATTCTTCATTGAACCAATGGATGTTTGCTACAGATCATTGTCCTCCGTTAGCAGTTCCTATATCAGCTGCGAAGAGACCGGGCTACAGAGAACCATCGTCATTGTTAAACCTCAAGCTGTTAAGTTCAAGGAAGCCATTTATAGGGTCATCTTCGAGGAGGGATTCCAAATTTTAGGAGTAACTCTACCAAGCATTGCAAGTTAACTGATTAGTCAATCGTACACTTTTTTAGATGAGAGTTCTTCACTTGACACCTGAACAAGTCTCAGAAATCTACTCCAAATACTATGGCTCACCATCATTCGTCCATCTTGTTGTTTCCGTCAGTGAAGCGCCAGTTCTAGCAATATGTATTTCCGCAATGAACGTGATAAAAAGATGGCTGAATATGATTGGTCCGGATGGATGTTTGCGAGCGGAATGGTTTTACCCTCTTAGCATGCGGAAGCTCTTCGGATTGCAGGATACCCATGCCGATTGGATACACGGGTCGGAAAATCTTCGCGAATCCAACAAGGAAAATCATTATTTCTTTCCTAAAGCAATCGTTGAGCCTTTAATTCAAGAGTTGGACAAGGTCACCGACTACTGTGCCCTCACAATGAACAAATCTATCGTGGAGGCTTGCACGGAGGTGGTGAAGAAACGCCCAGCTGATCCAATCATATTCTTTGCTGATTACATACTGCTTCATAATCCTTTCCAACCACGATTTCCCAGGCACATTGCCATGACACCCACGTAAAGAAGACCATGTGTATTTTGATCATGAATTGCTAATGCGCTCTAGATCTAGAACTTTTATACTGGTACTGTGGTACAGTAAATTTTGATATTCCAAATAATTGAAGAAAGTTGATTTCACTTTTAACTCTTTTAAACCAATTCCATAGCACGTAAGCATGTGCACTGCACATTGACCAAAGTTACAGTTGAAAGTTTTGTTTGGCAACTGATGCACATTACAGAAATGAACGAATTACGTTACATTATTTCTTAGGGCTTGAAAAATGCTGAAAACTCGTATTGTTCTTGCCTACCTCTTGGAATCAGACTTTATGTCAGAAATTACAGTAGAAGTTATCATTTATCCGTCTTAAGCAACTTTCAACGTCACGCTGAACAACACAAAACTAATTTACGTCTTTAATCACTTGATTATTGTTATTATTCGAGGTCGTTTAGGACACAAAGCGAACGAGTTAAGGAGGATTGATTAAGTTGTTCACCGCGCGAGTTTCAATAGCAAACTACACGCTCTCGTGATCCCGGTTCGATCGCCGGACGCCTCCATTGCAAAACGCATTGCAAAGTTACACAAAATACTGGTTACTGGTATGATCCATGTATTCAATGCAATTCATATGAAATGCGTGCTTAATTAAGCTCCGAGTTTAAATTTCAAAAACAATACCATTTGATAACTATGTATAAATCTAAGTAATATTAGAATGAGCAATTAAGGGTGTTGTCTGGACTCAAAACTCTACTTTCTGGTATTATTCGGAACAATGGAAACATTCATGAATTGGGTTGGGTATCATGATAATTTGTATTCGTTAAGATATAATGATTTCAATTTTAAAACAAATAATGTTCATGTCAACCATCTAGAAATATATTTTCTTCGATTTTGCCTTCATATTTAGTTTCTGGTTAAAAACACGTCTGTCTTAAATGGCTATAAACATGTTTATAAAAAAAAATGCGCAGCAAAAAAAAATCTGTCCAATACCTTGGATCTTTTGGACTCAACACTGGATATGTAAGATAAGAAAGACACAGTTACTACGTTTATAATAGTTTCCAATCCCGATTGAAAAACTACGTACATTTTGAGGTTAAATATTGTTCGATCGAGCGATCGATTCGACATGTAAACGTAGTAATAAACAGTAGCTTAGTTTGAAAATAATTTATTTACATTTACAATTTGTACGATTTCTGTTATTGATTTTCAGTATTCTGTAGAAGGAAAGTTCCTCCCATTTCACAAATAATGTGCAAAACATAGATATCATTAGCAGTGGTTTCATTAATATTTACTTTCATTGACACTTGAACTGCACTTCGCCAATGTAACTCTATGTTCCCATAAGTCATGCCCTATCAAGTTATTCCTTTGGCGACTAACTGATTATAAGCTCAAAAGACGAAAGAATGATTAGAAACTAATGCCTACGATCTACGACATTAAAAAGCATGCTGTAATCGTTGTTCAATCATCTACTACTGTCTGGCGATACATCTGAAGACTAGAGAAAGGCAATTATCACATTGAGTTTGTGTGTTTCCATGTAGGTGCAGAACTGGTTCGAAGTATCGAAATTATAAATTAAACTAAAATCACATATCATGTCATTTCATGACATTCAGAGCCAAGTACACAATGCAGCTATACAGCGTTAGTTTTTGCGATGTCAATGCATTGGGAGCAGTGCAAACAGCATAGCGGGTGTTTATAAATCACCGAGCATCACGAGATCAAATTTTGAATTTCCACTCTAAATGTAACAGGACAACAGCTGTTTTACAAATTTTAGAAAAATAAAAGCTAAGATCGAATAAAAATACGATGAAAATTCCTCACGTGACGTTTGGGTATTTATGAAGACCCTGTACAAGATCAATTCTTTTCAAATTTGCTCCAATGAGTTTAACATCGCGCAAAATAAAAGTAATTTAAAATTCTATGTATCCTCTTTCAACAAGTTATGAATAAGGAAATTTTCATCATATAAAGCTCTGGAGCATTATAATTTTACATGTTCTCAATTTCAAAGTAATTGTGTTCACTGTAAGTACCCAAAACGTTGTGTGTCGTTTATAGTTTGGTAGTGTACGAAAATATTTCGAAGTTTTGTCTAAAACTAATTTAACAATCATGTTTGGAACATGAAACATTTAAAAGCGTATACTTCTACGGTGCGTATGGAGGCGGTGGTATGTTGTACGGCGGCGGTGGTACCGTATTATTGAAGGGCTCCATATGGTCTTCATAATCATCAATCAAGCATGGATCATCCTGAGCGTATGCTTCAGATGACATTGTATGCATTAGAATCAATGAGCAGAATGTGCCAATCAATGCTACTCCACCTGAAAACACCATATTACAAATATCAATTGATTCTTTTGAGGTGAACTATCAACCTATAGAAGTATATTTAGAAAAACAACCATTTATACATAATTAGTGTATACACGTTACCTGTTGCAGCAATCAAATAGAATCCATATCCATATGTTACCATGGTATCAATTGTTGGATACAATGTTCCCAGAGAATTCTCCAGCAGTATCGCAACATAATAACAAGAACTTATGATAGCCATAATCCATAATACTGTACAGGTATTTGCAAGCGCATATCTTCTTATGAAGAAGTAGATGGATGACTTTGGCCCAGTTATGTCCAGAAAAAACCCACCCAACGAAAATATTATTGCCATAAAGCACCACAAGATGATGATTCTCATCATGTTGACTATTGTATTGTTAATACATTCATATCCTAAAATCACATAAATATAAGCATAGCATTATATCATTAGAAATGGTATTACTGAGGTATTTAATTGAAAGGTTGGTTACCTTGAGGAAAATCTTCAGAATATCCAAACCAAAAGAATTCACCCAGCGTTAGATATGGAGTGCAAACACCACCAATGATTTGAAACCATTCCAACTGCACCAGCGACATGCTGATCAATGTGATGGTGATCATGTGAAATGAAGCTGATATTAAGTTTCGCTCCTGATTCTTTGGATGGATCCATAGCAATATTTGATTGATAATACTGTTGTTGATTCGGGTAGCCATTACAAAAATATTCTACAACACACAACACAATTAACACTGTGTTGTATTGTCTGTGCCCTATCGGATGGTGGGATTTGATTTGCAAGTAATTTGGGCCATGAGACACATACAAAAGACCTGCAAATTAGAAAATAGGTTGGACAACAGATATGCTTACTTGCTTAGTATCACTGTTCACAGATGTGCGAGATGT
The DNA here is from genome assembly GCA_030264215.1 of Geostiba sp. GC000077. Classification (NCBI taxonomy): domain Eukaryota; kingdom Metazoa; phylum Arthropoda; class Insecta; order Coleoptera; family Staphylinidae; genus Geostiba; species Geostiba sp. GC000077. Next base: position 7,537 of record JARJDQ010017261.1, on the reverse strand, counting down.
TCGTTAATTCATCGTTATCATGCCTTGGCCTAGTTTACAACGCGCGTTTCTAATTTGCTAACAACCCCTGAAATGCGTAATGATTTGCAGATACGTGACATCTGTTGTGATGCGAAATGTGGAGCTCACTGACGAACACAGCTGACCGAAACCACCACAGGCGAAAACCCCCCCAGTGTGCCGTTACTTCACGTTCACGGTGTTTTGTGTGTATTGAGAGACGTAGTTTAATATTGCGCTGCTTGGAACCGCCACAGTTCAATCTTCAATCCATATTTGCTGAAATTTATGAAATTTAAATTTGATGCTATTTATACAGAGCGATCGAAAATGAATCAAGAGGGTACAGGGTGCTTATTCGCGACAGTGATCTATCTACGAAATTGAGCAGGCAACGTTCTGCTACCGTCATTTTTGAAACTAAAATTAGGAGATACACACAAAATCTAACTAATGAAGTATTTTCTGTTAGTCATGGTAGTTTTGTTATATGTTGTTTCAAGTTGGCAACTAGGCAGGAATAATAAGAAGAACATAGGTATTGAATGAGGAAGTTTACTAAAACAATGCTTGTTGTCCTATGTTTTGATTCTTGAATCAGAAAGTACAATTATTGATCATTTAATGTGTTGTCTCTGTCTAAAGAAAGGAAAAGTGGTAAATGTTGCTAGAGTCATCAAATTGGAAGTTCCTGAATGATGGAAATGATAATCATATCACTTTCGGAAATTCAAATAATTATAAAGACTTACTTTAATTAAGTCTGTGTGCTTCTTTGCTTCAGTATAACATAAAATTGGTGTTAACTGGGCAGCAGGATCCAAGTTTTTCTTTCGTACTCTTGATAAGTGGACTTATCTGTTGATTAAATCAATAAAAGAGTTTGATTATGTATGGTAAATGATCGTAGTGAACTGTATTATTTTGTTTTGTAACGTGTCAGTGTACTAGAAAACTTTCAAGTGAAAATTGAAAACATGTCAAAGTTGAAGAAGAAAATGGTTTCTTCATATTCAGTGTGGTTTTTCTTATTTTTAAGATTGCTTCTGCTCTTTTCGCCTCAAAAAAGCTACATATCTTCTAATGAATTCGAGCATATGGACACATTCGTTGGTAAATTATTGATAACTTTAAAACTAAACACATGCAGGTGTAACATTCAATTTCCTGTTTTAGCAAGAACATTTAATTATGAGCTGAATTTAAAACACAATGGAATTCCTGATGATCCCCTTGAAGAACCATTGTTCTCAAATATTGTCGTTGATTATCTCTTCTATGGCTGGTCTTATCACCTCTTATGGCTAGCAAATCAATGTGTCCAATTCATCTTTCAAACGTCCATCGTGACTCAACTAAGTCTTCTCCTTACACCGAGAATTGCAATTTGCTTGCTCTCATTCCTAATTGACTTTTCCCTGTACAAAATCTGCGTAACATGCGGCGAAAAATATCAATCCAAAGTTTTGATCCTCGCAAGTTCATACTGCATGCTTGTGTATACGTCCCGCACCATCGTCAATACGAAAGAGACACTTCTATTTGCCCTGTTAATGTACCTTGTGACTGGATGCATAGTCGATTCGAGCAATGCATCGAAAAGGAACGATAGCCTAATGAGGAGGTTCTCAAACACAAGCAACAAGGACTGGAAGAAGATGTTGAAGCGGAAACTTCACAACCCGGACAACACCTATAAAAACTTTGTATCAATCGGTGTTGTTTCGACATTGGGCTTCTTTAATCGGCCGACGTTTCTGTTCTATGCTGCAACGCCAATTGTCTTTTGGATATATCGAGGATGCAGTGGCAAGGCACAAAATGGCGGCCGCAGGATTTTCAAGATGGTGACGAGGTCGTTAGCCGTGTTTACCGTAATACTTGCATTTACATTGGTATTGATTGTCCTTGATTCACTATTCTATGGCTATACGACGCTGGAGCAAATTTTTAGTTGGAATATATTGAGTTGTAAGCTATTGGTGATTCCGGTGAATCAGTTAAATCATATGCTCGCAAATGATAAGACAAGGACGGCAAATTGGAATTGGCAACTTTGGACGTTCTTTGGAAAAATCATCAGTTTATTTCACATTTTGGGCATTTACACATACTTGGGATTTATAAACTTTATCAGAAGGTATGCTCTAACCAACTAAAACAACTAAAACAAACTTGATATAAGTTGAGATGTGGATACGTTTCAATTTCAATTTCATGAAATTTCGGAAACGTAATTTAAGTGAAACGTAAGATAGAAAGATACGTTTCAATGGCGGCAAATTCAAATTCTTCGATTTTCGATTTCACTTTGTTTTTGAACATTTTTACCATAAATAGCAAATATTTTAGTGTAAGCTGTCCGATTGTGACCTATAATTATGCATCATTCTTTCATTGTTTAATCCACTAGTGACATTGTACAGAACAATGACAGAACAACAGTTACAATCGAACAGCATATGCTAAACGCAGTATAATTACATAATTTGAAAATCCCGCGCTTTTTAAATTTAATTTTCTTTCATTAAAATCCACATCACTAGATAAAAGTAAACTGTTAGCTGTCAGCGTTAATATTGATTTGATTCCAGGGCCATGTCAAAGAAAGTTTTTCCTTCCCCATTAACAAATATCCAATACTTCATGAACATAACTTGCCTCATGGCGATAAGCCTATTTACGCTAGTTTTGAAGCCGACCACACTGGACTTGTTACCATTGCTAATGCCCTTCGCCTATTTGAGTGCTGATCAAATGAAAAATCCTCAACCACGCGATAAACCCGACGAAGGCTTGAAACCCACCAAAAAGACCAGCTTAACAAACTTCATAATCAAGGCGTGGATTGGCATCAACATTATCCTCGCGTTATTTTATGGTTTTGTGTATCAAGGGGGAGTGATCCCTGCAACGTTACACATCTCCAAGGAGCATCAAGCAATTCCGATTGATTATCACATTGCCACCAGTCACGTGCCGCGTTTGCCGCAAATGTTATTCATGCAAGAGGATCATGCGCAGGAAGTCTTCTTACGCGAGTTTGGTAAACTACCCATTGGAAGCATGGTCGAGCAAATTATCACAATGCGATATGAGGCTTATGTCGCTGGGAACGAGTACAAACTGTATCTGCTAATGCCAGCTTACAAGCACAACGAATTGATTGCATCGCTGCAGGATTTCACTCGCGTTCGCATCCAATTTGAACAGCATTTCTATCCGCATTTTACTTATGAAGCATTACCGAAATTCGAAACTGCAATTGATACACTGAAAATGATATCAGATGAGCTTTTAAATTATCACCATTACAATGTGACTGATTGGTTAAAAACTGCGCAATCGACGTTTCATTTGAACTTGTATCTTATTGACCCGTAGAGGCCGTGGAACAAGAAGCCATTTTATGTAATTACTCCTACAAATTGAATAAAATTAATTGGTAATTGCAAACGTAATCATTTGTTGTACCTAGGTAATATTCTTAGTAGCTGGTGGCAGTGATGAAGCAACGCACATTTTTGCTTACTCAAACATTCATAATTAGAAAGGCAATTAAGTCTTAAGCTTGAATGCTAATTCCACGAGATGCAACTGTTGTAATTACCGAATTTAAATCCCGCTTAAAAAATGTTGTACTCGCAACCTTCTCAAGACTGCAATTGCTGCAATTCTTGAAACTCGTAAAAAAGTAAAATAAGATTATGAATTGTGCACTTAAACTAGAGAAAGAAGTAAAATGTCGACGCGACGATTGCCATGGAGTTCAGAGCAGCAAATCCTGAGGATCGTCTCTTTAAAATATGGCACGAAACAAAATATCGTAGCCGTGTGTCCTTCGCCGTAGAAAACCCAGAGCGCAATTAATCAGTGACAGCGAGAATGTAATTAAGATAAAATTGAAATTGGATTGCATCTGGTCGTCATCGTCTAGGTGAGCTCTCCCGCGATGGCGATTACAAATTTGTTTGCAGTTCGCTTGAAATTCATCGTCACGATAGTCACGACACGAATTTCAATATTTACTGCGTTAGTCATTACTAATTAGTTATTAATTAGCATACACATACATAATCCATTAAAAATTTTCAAATTCTCTAAACTTTGCTATTATTATAATACACGTATATTATTTACCATATTACAAAACATATCAGAAAAAGAAATTTAGGGGTTTGAATCTGGGTTTGAATCTGATATCAAAAATATACAATTCCACTTAAAAAAATATGTTTTTGTATCTTTTTAGTGCAACACCTTGTACACTTGAAAATATTTTAGGGTTGTGGAGATATTAAGCATGCATAACTTTTATCAAAATATATTTTTTTAATTATTAGTATTTCTATCCAATATCAAAGAATCCCGTAGTTTAGACTCACCCTGTATAGTAGTGAACACTCTTAAGCAATATTGAAATAAAACATTAAACAACATTATTGTTTTCGGGGATAATATGAGAGTTTACGTTTACCAACAAAAAACTCACCCGGTATTAGTAGTTTGAGCAATTAAAAATTATATAATGCACTTCAATTACGGCTATGTGATTAGACGTATGTGATGACTGTGAGTGATGGGAGTAAAATCGTCCAAACAGTTCCTGCGCAAAACTTTCCTGACATTTACACGAATTGATGTATTTTGGGATAATGCACGCTGCAAAGCGTAATTGAATAAAGTGTAAAGGTAATTAGGATTACACTGAATGCGTATATGCAAAGCAATATTTTTCAATTAATAATACACGCAGCTATACATATGTAAAACCGATTTATGCTTATAATTATAATGATTATTACGCATGACTGCTGCGACTAGGCAGAGAGTTAAATTAATTATATCAACGGCAAATCAAAACCGCGCGGCTTTCATTCGTCCAATGTCAAAATAGTCGTGAAAACGTTTTTAAAGAGTTTCTAAAACGTCCAGCGAATCATCAACTGTTTAATAAACACTTAGATGACCACAGAATTGTGTAATATTGAAGAAAAAAGAATGGTATCATCTTTATCTTGTTCATGGATACGTTTTTTTTGGGTATAAATAGTAAGGATGCGTATGGTGCACGCCATTCGATGCTTGTAGGTCTTGGATGTAAGAACAGGAGTGTGTTTTAAGTGATATTTAACATAATAAGTGAAACTGTGCGAAACATGGTAATGTATGCTTAGTATTCAGAAACTTTCATTTTGTTTTCATTTTTCCTTGGGTTGTGTTTTAGTTTTGCGAGCCTTTTTTGTTGGTGTTCGGGATTGTTGTGGTGGCGGTTACTGCTGGTCGTTTGGATAACACTTATCTGCCGCCAAGCTCTGCTAGCGGTGCGGGTGGCAACGGACATATTTTAGGAGCGCCCGACGGCGGCGCCTCCGCCAGCGCAAATCTGCCAACAGGTGTCGAAAGCGATAGCGAAAGTAACCCCGATGCGGGTGCGGCTATCTTAAAATTCGAGAATGAACAGAATGGCGACGGCAGCTACAAATTCGAGTGAGGCTTTTTGCAATAATAGTGCAGGAGATATAAAATATGTGTTTGGTCAAACTAATTACCACAAAGATGTGTTTTTCACATACTAAAAATCTAAAAAAATCTAAATTCACAATTACTCAAAAATGAAAACAACCACAATTATCAAACTAGCATCATTGGAAAGAGCGTGAAATTTCCTTTAATTTGATATATATCACAATGCATGTAAGATGCAACAACAATCAAATACATACTGCTCATTGACAAGAAAAAATAATTTATACAAAAAAATAATTGGCAATTTTCATTGAGCAATAACTCATAAACTTATATAATTGTAAAATAAAGTTTTCATAGTGGTAGTTGGCAAATTTCATGCCCTTTCCAGTGATGCTATTACATATTCAAAATGTTAACAAATTCATTACGTAATCAGCAAATGTATCACCAAAAACACGTCCGTAAAATAAATAAATGTTTGTGGAGGCGCCGGGCAACGAAACTTTGTGCAACAAGAAAAAAAAAAACGCAACGAACTAAAACTTATTTCTCCTGCACTATAAGCAAGTCCAGTCTATATCTATACAGTCGATCAATAGGGGATCATGACCGGTGTGTTTCAGATTCGAGACAGAAAACGAAATCCGCCACAGCGAGTCCGGCGAGCTGAAAAACGCCGGCGAAGAGGACGAGGCGATGTCCGTGCAAGGCTCCTATTCGTACATGGGCCCAGACGGCGTTATGTACATGATGACGTACATCGCCGACGAGAACGGATTCCGCGCCACAGGTGATCACATTCCGACCGCGCCGCCCGTCCCCGAGGCGATTCAGAAGGCCCTGGACAAAATTGCCGAAATGGAGGCGACGGGCGAACATGCCGGCGGCGAGAAAGCTCAGGACGGCGCGTCCTATCAACGCGAGCATAATCAAGATACTCAGGCGGTGGTAATTGAAGCAGAACCACAATATCAGGCGCCACAAACGGCAGGCCGGGAATATCTTCCGCCCAACCAGGCTAGTGTCACTGTGCCCAACGACGGGTACCGATATTAGGCATGTCGCTTATCAACCTTATCATTTTGCTAATGGTGTAATTTTTGGTTAGAATTGCCATGTAGAGTTGCCATGAATGTAAATTTTGCAAAATATATTTATTGTACAAAATTGTTGTGCGGGAAATTAACAAAAAGCCCAAAACGAAGCAATGAAAATTAAAATTCTGTTGTTGCTCCTTAGAATATCGGGATGTAAAAAGTTAATTTCATTAGAACAGAAAATTGAGTTTTAGGTTCGTCGTGCAAAAATTTTATGCCTCTTGATCACGGATAACTTTATCAACTCATTATCTATATTATCTATGCTTGGAAATACAGAGTGGGGAAAAGGAGTCGCGTTTTTCTTTGCTTAATTCCGAATTAAAAATCTAAAATGAAAAAAGTGGAAGTTTTTTATTTTTGCGTTCCACAGCAGCTCTTTTTAAAATTGTTAAATTTCTGTAATTTTTGTCAAATTAAATTCGCGCATCTTATCAGTTTGTCGTTTCTTGTTTGTATTGTTTTGAATTGTTGGTGTTTAAGGTCGCAATGTGTAAATTTATTTTCAAATCCAACACTGCTTTTTCTTCACTTTATTTGACAACCACGTGAAGCTGTCATTTCCACACATCCTGTATAATAAACTTATTATGCTGTGGTTGTGGCGTCCATACTTTTTGCATCGTTAAATCTTTAATTAATTTTTGACAACCTCAAAAAAAAATGCCGTCGTGTTTGCTCATCTTCGTTCTTTACAGGCTGAATGTTTAAAACGATAATATCTCTGGAGGGTATATCGCCTTCCCCCGAGATTTATGTAACATGGAGAATGGGGAACATCTAATACAATTATCACGCCCGCCGCCCACCGTTTTCTGCGCGAGCAAAAAATGACACCCCAATGTTGATCGGATAGAATGTCAAGAGGCGTGGATTGTTGCGATGCCTTTCTTAAGTTTTGTTTCAAAGAACCTGGGATACATGGATGGTACTGATGAAAAAGAAAATCCTCGAGACTTCTCGCCAAG
>JARJDQ010017259.1:0-12133 GCA_030264215.1 Geostiba sp. GC000077 | reverse complement strand
TCAAGATGATTCTACATCGAATTTAAATATTTTTAATATAACATTTTTATTTTCTAAAAGTTAAGAAAAGTTTGAGCGAGCCGAAGGCGAGAACTAAAAATCAAATTAGATAATTAGACACGCCTCAGGGGTTTTTAGGAAACTTCCTCATTTGCTGTAGGATCACGTTTATCTGTGTACAATCCTTTACAGATTGGGAGAGCCGAAGGCGAGAACGAGAGAAAAAAGTAGAATTAGATACTAAACACGCCTGCTTGGTTTTTAGGAACTTCCTCGTTCGCTATAGATTCCCTTTTTTCTATGCACAGCCGCATAGAAAGCAGGATTGGGCGAGCCGAAGGAGAGAACGAGAAAAAATAGAATTACACAATGAAACACAACTGTTAGGATTTTAGGAAACTCCTCAATCGCTGTAGAATCACTTTTATCTGTGAACAGCCTTTTAGGGATTGGACAAGCCGAAGACGAGAACGAAAAATAGATAATAAAACACCCTTGTAGGTTTTTAGGAAACTTCCTCATTCGCTTTACTTTAGAATCACTATCTGTATACAGCCAGCCTTTTACGGATTGGGTGAGCCGAAGGCGAGAACGAAAAAAGTCGAATTAGATAATAATTAATAAAACACGCCTATTCGGTTTTCAGAATACTTCCTCATTCGCTGTAGAATAACTTTTATCTGTGTACAGCCCTTTACAGATTGGGCGAGCCAAAGGCGAGAACGAGAAAAAGTTGAATTAAAAAATAAAAACGCCTGTTAGATTTTAATGAAACTTCCCCATTCCGTGATCGCTGATCATTGATCACTTTTACCTGTTTACAACCTTTTACGAATCACCCTGTGTTCAATATGCAAAGTCTGAATGTAGAATTCTTATCCAAACGCCACTTCACTAAAATTCCGTTCTACATCCCCCACAAGTACACCGGTTAGCACAGGTTCGCATTTGCCCCATTGGACCATATCTCATCCCGAATCCTAAGTTCTCCATTAGAAAATACCCCACCGTGGAAGCCCCTCAAAAAACAGACATAAAATTCCGCGAGAAAAAATATGCTCGCGTAGCTTTCACATTTCACGTTCCTGGTTTGCGCGTTTCTCGTTTCAATTTCTCTGCTCCTTGGTGGGCATTTAATTTAGCACCACCGCACCAGCGCCAGTGCGAAGCCAAGCAGTAGTGTGCCCTCCAGTTCCACTTAGCACGGTGCGCGAAAATCGATCGATCGCAATTAGCCAGAGACAAATCTAATTTAGCACGGCTCGTAGGTGCGCTCACTTTAGGTCTGCAGGACGGAACATGGTCGATGGTCGAGCCTCATCCCAAATGGGATGGTTGAGGATTGAAATTTACTCTGGCGAACTGACCGCGTCTGCTCTAGCTGCCCTCCCCCCCTCCCAAAAATCAAGTAAAGCAGTTTAGTGGTCAGGAAATTCACCGAGAGCGTAATTTGTACGAGGCACGTGCAGGAAAAGCACCCGAAAATCAAACAAATCCTTTTCGAGAAAATATGCCCAGCGGTTATTTCATTTCTAATATAAAACTACTACCATACTACCTTAACCCCCTAACCAAGGGATCAAAATTTAAATTTTCTGAAATTTCCACTGGTTAACCACCCACACAGCAGATTTTAGATATTCTTGGCGTGCGGCTCTTTTGTAGTCCAGTTACACTTGGAGTTATTAAAAGCGGTGATTTGCATGTGCATAGAGCGCTGAGCACATTTTTCAAAGCGAAATAATTTCCGAAATTCAGCCCAAATTTCGACTGGCTCCACAAAAGTAGGGAAATTTCCGCGTGATTCAGGTTCGCTGCAAACACGTGTGAAAAACTCACCCGAAACAAGTGGAGTGGAGCGGAAATCGTGTGTGCGGGTGTGGGGTGTTGAGTGGGAGCCGCCAGGGCGCCACATTCGATACGTAGACCTTTGACCTCAACCGCTAGCTGGTCGCACCGAGCGCGAAGGGCGGGGGCGGCGCCGCGGCGGAACAAAAACCACCACCTTTTCGCCAAGTAGGACACGCGCGGCGCGGCGCGCCGATATGCCCCTCGTCGCAACCTCGGCGAGTTAATTAACGCACCTAACGACCGTTTTTCCGCCGTGTGTGCGGTTCGCGAGGAAATTTCGAGCCAGCGCTGGTGAATACGCAGAAAATGTCAAACGCACACCCCCAATATATCCGCCCCGTTTATGTCGACCTTTGCAATTTTATTGCGCAATTAAAGCTGCGGGGGAAATTTGTCGTCACTGAGATGCGGAAGTGGCGTATTGATAAAAGAGACATCAATAAGATCAATTTCTCCAACTTTGAGTATAAATTGCTCGAAAACTAACGCACGTGCTCTAAAAATGCAAATAATTTTAAGCTTGAGTCAACGCATAAGTTGGTATCATCTGCCTAACGTTTGATCTTAGACCCCGTTTATGCACGGAGCAAAATGGTCACTAAGTCACTATCCCTCAAAGATTAGTTGGCTCCGTATATAAACGGGGCCTAAGGTAAAAACTAGGCCTAATCAAAACGAAAAAAAAAATGTTCAGAGTTTTCGATTCGCTTTGACAGCTATCACAAGGGAAAATTTAAAATTCCGCAGTAATTTGCAGATTTCAGCTTTGGCAAGCCGAAGGGCGCTTAAATAATTCACGAAAAACACTCCGGCAAAGCATCAAAGTATTAGAGACGCAGCAACGCCCACTCTTGGCACCCGGCTTCGCGTACTCGACGCCTCGGCGCGGCGGTGGTGCGGCTTCATTGTTTTAACACCACCGTCGCCGTCGCGCGAGATTGCAGCCCTTTCCGCCCTTTCCGAATTACGCGCGCAACGCACCGAAAGGATGTTGGATGCAGCTGGGGCGGAAGGGGGGAGTAAAATTACGCTCGTAACTTTTCTCAAGTGAGACGTTAAAAAGTGGCACACGACCACACCAGCGACGCGACTCTTCCTGTTTTCCGCAGTCAGCAGGAGGGACTTGAGGCGCGGCAAAAGAAGCGATAGCGAAAAAGGGGGATAAACGCGAACACGTTCCCAAGTATGACAAAACGAGGCAAATAAGCGGCTGCATTGTTTCCCTCCGCATACAGTCACAATCAACGTTTCTGCGCGTGGTGGTGTGCGGAGATGTTTAAGCCCGAAAGAGTGCAAGAGTCGAGGAGTTTATTACCGCAAGTATTTCGCCGTTAAATAACCCAGAGGGACCGGGAGACGGAGCGATGTCGTCGCAGACAGCGGCATTTATAGGCAGACGGCAACAAGATGGAAAACCTCCAAAGGAAATAAAATGACCGAAATCAGCGGGTGAAAATTAAGAGTCGTCGAGAGTCAGAAATCTAATTAAGAGGAGACGTCTGCACTCTGCAAGTGCCACGAAAATAAAATTTACATTGAAACCAAGAAACCCCAGAATCAACCTCCACTCCTATGTCGAATGCCTTAAAGCTCATCCTATCGTCCTTACAAATAAAGAAGGAAAATCGCCTTCATATGACAAGGCACGTGTAAACAAGAAAAATAATCGTCAAGACAAACAGGAGCCTTTCTCGGAAGAAAAACACACGACCCACTCACAGGATATACAAAGGGGCCGCATGTCTAAAAAGGACTTAGGACGTAAGGTAAGGACTGTAAAAGCGGTGCCAAGCCGCGCGCCGGCACGTTTCCCACCCGACACGAGGTGCAGGATCCGAATGATGAACAGTGCGGAGGAAGCAGCGAATATTATTTTCCTCCGCCTGCCACAAACATGTTTTTCCTTCATCGTCATCACTGCCGCCTCCTTCGCGTTCGTCTTTTTCCGTCTGTCAAAACGTATTGTGACGGGCCTCAAATCGGAGGGGATAAAGTCGGTCCTGACTCGAAGGGGACGAAGAGGATCGATCCGTATATGATATGCTGTTCCTATCCTATATTTTTCCAGAAACCTCCATCCATCCGGTTGCATCACTATTCTTGAATTTCACACGAGCTATACGACCTCTGCAAATTGTTTGGAACTTTCTTTTTCCACCGGACACTGGATGACAGTAGAAAAGCATGAAGATAATTATAATGAAAAATGTTCACTTTACGCAGCAATTTATCATCAAGTCATCAGCATCGAAAATATTTGTCAGGCGAAATTGAAAAACAGTCGTTACAGTTTCAAGACTGAGGGACTGAGGAGTGGGGCTGCAACTAGTAAAACTAACGAGTAGCGATAAAGTATGTAGTCATAACTTGGAACGAACGTTATTAGAAACAACTTTGTAGGCTTAGGCAGCCGAGGACCGACGCACTATAGTTGAGTAAATTGGAACAAAATGTTCACTTCAGGAACTTGACGGCGGGGAAACTTGCGCGTTCAACTACCGAATTAACCTCTAGGACACAAGAAGGGCACACACGCATGACCTCGCATATATCCCTCGTCATTACCATGTCGCACAATGCCGAAGACACTCCAGCTATAATTATCGGTTTAGGGTTTCCTAATGAGCTGTCTTCACTCAACAGTCTCAACACAAGAAGCTAATATTTTAACATCGATTTGTATCTTGAATTATATATATATATATATATAGATTGTGTCTGTTAAACGCCACTATACAAACTTGATTTATAACCGGCAAGGTATACCGACATGAGTGAAAAACACAAACATCCGATGTTGACGGTGAGGAAGGGGTGGGCGAGCAAAAATATCCACATTTCCTAGGAAAACGCAGGATAAGCACATACAAGCCAAACAACAAACAGTGGAAAAGTTGCAGCTTATATAAACACTACCAGTCCAAGCAAGGGGGGTCGAAGGAATGGACGAAGGACGAGACCGGCGACGACGAAGAAACTTCGAATCTCTCAGCGGGCGGCGCGTTATCGCGATAGTATTGCGCGCCAGGCGCAATCTCCGTGCAGTCTGCGTAAAAGTTGACCGACTTTGTCCCGAAACGCGAACTTTGCGCCGTATATTTCCTCGCACATTGCACATAAAATATAACAACGTGCGAGGAGGACATACCCCAACCCACTGTTGGATATGAAAACCGGACGATGGTTCTAGTTCTAGTTCTAGCGATGACAAAACGACATTCATTGGCAGTGGGACATACAAAATAAGGTCGCAAAAAATGCCAAGACAAAACACACGCAAAAAGCGAAGAGCATACCGTTCCGTGGCGAAAGAATAAAAGCACGGTTTCACGTTGCGCAACGGGGAAATGGACCGCGCGGGAGAGCCTTCTTCGTCCGGAAGAAACATGACGCGCCCGCCGCCATATCTCATCGTAAACCTAATAATAATGGCTCCCCCGGCTTCGGCTGGGTTCGGCGCCTCCTTCCTCCGCGAGGTTCATGGAATGAGAAATGAGACGTTCCAAGTCATCGAGTATAGAGACCCAGGCCCGAAAGATGACAATAAAATTTGATTTTAAAACGCTTATTTAACCCACAACTCCATCATTACATTTTCAATTTCGAGAGATCGTCAACAAACCATCAAAATAAGCGTTGAAGGTACTACCGAGTTGAAAGTTACGTCCAACATAATAATAGTGTAAATTGAGACTGAGACATCATTATGATAGCCCCCTAAGAACTAACAAGCGCATTCTATCCAATTCACTTGACGCCTACCGCCTCCGTTACGTTATGATAGGTAGCATGGCCGGATTTGACTTTAATTATCCTTTGCATATAGGAGCTGGAGCTCCTGAGCTCGCCGGGGCCCGAAAATAAATGGATCTAACAAACTCTGCTTCATCCTTTGCTGATGCCTACCTTCCTCGAAAAGTAGTCAGGAGGCATCGGAGAGTCAGCACGCGTCGGCGTCGGTGCCGGCAAAAAGGGTTGCCCTTGCCGAAATTCCATCCAATCCCATTTGAAAATTCGAAAACGCCCGAAATTGGCACCATTTCTACCGTAACCTAAATTTGTGAGATTGTGACTTTGGTGTTTACGCGTGCGGCGTATAATTAAGCGACGAATTAGTCGAGTTTCAGGTTGACGAGACAACTCCCGCTCCCGTCGAGGCCGTCGACGCAGGCGAGGTGTAATAATGAACGGCTGGGGGGATGCGCACCGACTCTGGGAATGGGATTGGTTTATTCGCTATACGTATTACGCAATCTGCCCGACTGCGGGAGTGTGCAAGCGGGAGGGGAGATGGGTCCGTTTGCGCACTAATACCCCGGGCGGTGGCGGCAGAGGTGAAATCCCATCGGCACAGCCAGAGCCAGCCAGTATTCGACATGGTTCAACATCCGCTCCTCGTCTTTGCACCCAAGCGTTCGTCTAATCGTCTAATCGTCTAATCTCTAATGTTCTAACCTTCTAACGGTATTCCTCGAATAGTCGAATAAAAATGAGGGCAATGTACGTTGACGAGCAAATTGGTTTTTCCATCTGGAGACTGGAGACGCAATCTGGTCAATATTTCCAGCAACCCAGCAACAAATTGAAACAAATATAATCACTAAGAGATGTTGGAGGAATTTATGAACGAGGGGTTATCATAAAGCAATTAATCACAATTTTCCACAACAACTAGGAAAAAAGACGCGGGCATCAATTACAGACAGCCGGTTGGGCGAAAACAAAAATGCGGCGCCACAGCGTGCACTAATGCGTTCGACAATCGGCATTGCGAAACGCATGCGGCACCCGCGCACACCCCCGGAAGTAATGCCTCCCGCCGGCAGGGGTAGCGCACATTACCGTTCGGCGCCCGAGTGGAGAATCACCGAAAAAAAAAGTTGCCACCGTCTGCTCGAAATTAATCATTTTCGCGGGGCGCGCGCGTTTACCCGCACCCCCCGGCGACAATTGATCAATTTGTAGACACGTTCCGCCCGCACGTGAACCCGCATAACGCCGGATATCTTCTTTTTACACGTGCTCCGGTGCAGAGCTGGAATTTCCTGCCTCGGTAACGTAGACGTGGCGAAATGCAAAAAAAGCAAAGGGGGCGCCTCTATAATACGTGAAAAACGAATCCGCCCAGCAATCCCCAGCAAATGCGGCATCAACATCTCAATTCGCGGGCAGCGCTTGATCGTCGTTTCGTCGGGGGTATTTGCGCGGCAAAGCTTTTCGAAATTTTCCGTTTTCGTATCGGAAACGTCGATTTAATCCTGCGGCTTGCGCCAGCGTGTAATAACGCAAGGTCCTATAAATATTTAACATCAAACCGAGCGTTCCGATATTATATAAATTGTTAATTAAAACAAGCGGTAATTATTAATCTTGCCGACACATTGTTGAGAAGAAAATCAATATTTTCTCAGCTTTTTCACCCCTAGTTATAATAATAAAATAATAACATAAAGTGTTGCAAAAAAATGGAAAAAGTATGAAGAATGAAAACTCACCGGCATGACAGGCGAGGTGGGCAAAAACAACACGGGGCCCGTGCGAAGGAGGGCCGAGAAGCGAAGTTTGTTTATTTGTGTAATACGGTCGTAATAAGCCTGGCCGCGCCGCGCCGCCGCCACCGCCTTAGTTACCTTTCACATCCGTATCGATCTTCGTGCGAAAAATATTTCCCAACGCCTTGGGGGGGGGTCTCCCCGCAACATCAACCGGGGGCGGGCGGAAACGGCCATCACCGCGACCGCCGCCCCCTGAAGGCATCGGCTTATTGTCTATTTATGTCGGCCGGATGAATTATTCACGCGCGCGCGCGGCGTACACCTCTGTAAACGACTTTGAGGTTTGCGCTTTCCCCTACCGCCATCTCCACCGGACCAAATAGCCGGTTGCCGGTGCGAAGCCAAAACGACTGCCACACTACTTCAAACTTCAAAGTGTCGTGTCGCCGGCGATGCGCATAACGCTTGATTGGATTATTTATTCATCGAAAGAATTTACGTCGATATGTCACACAAACAATGTGGATGTTTAACAACTTATGCATGCAATCAAGTTGATCAGTGATATGCTGAAATAAAATATATGTTGTTCTTTATAAAAAGTTACGCTTGTGAGATTTTTTTGCGATTTTTTTTTTGAAGCGTCCAAACGGTCAAAATAAAATTACAAAGTTTGCGATGAGTCACACTACCATTTTCAACCCGATTTCTAATGCCGGGTTTTCACTTGTAACAAATCTGCTATATAACACCGATTTTTTGATGAAATTCGGCGTAAAATGTTGGATAGTTTTCGAACGCATGATCTTTTTCTAAGTTTTTTTTTGCAGATTCGGATAGCCACGAAGACGCTGTTTAGAATGCACCTCGTTGCAACCCCCTCAGAGGCTCAGTTCCATCAATGTTACATGTAACTGTAACAAATTTGTTACAAGTGTAAAGCCGCCTTAAAGAGGCTTCAAAAAAATCGTAGAAAACTCTCACAAGTATAACTTTTCATGAAGAACAAAATCCTTGTTTTTTCAGCATACCACTGAACAAGTCTATTTTGAAAGGATTGAGACTCACCTGTGTGGGTTGCTGCCTCAAAGAGATGCGCTGCTGCTGTGGCTGTGGTTGTGGCTGTGGCATGTAGGAATAGGGATTGTGCACGGGCATCTGCCCCTGCATCGGATACAACAGCTGATCCTGTTGCTGCTGGTGCTGCTGCTGCTGTTGTTGATGATGCTGCTGCATGGGAAGATGGTGCTGCGGCTGCTGTTGCTGCTGCTGGTGGAGGTCCGGCGCCATGTTCTTATTCGGCGCGCCCATGTCATAGAGGCCGGTGGGCATGCCCATGTAGGACATGTTCGGCTGGCCGGCGCCCGCCTGCGGCAGCTTGCTGTTCACCTGGAACGTCCATTTGTCATAATTCTGAAACACACCAACACCCAATGCGCCACGTGCAATCATACACGGAGATAACACCAGTGCAGTGCGACACGCGCCGCCCAAATGACAAAAATGTAGCAAACCAGCAACAAAACGTGCGGCAGGACGGTGCGAGTGTGACGGGATAACAAATGGGGACGCCATGCACTTGCGCATTGCACTTACAACCGCATCCAACATATTTCTACATTTGCCCTCCGGGCGCTTATTCATCGATTGTGATAAACAACAATTAAAGCAACCGCAAAATACAAGCCAGTGTGTTACTGTTAAAGTTGTGTGAAATTGTTTATGGCGAAAGTCGGAAACAATTCACAATTGTGTTTTGCTGCCATTGTATTGCTGTGCACAAATGCACCAGGAGAATCGATTACATAAGCTAATATTTGCCCATTCGCAGCAGTGTCAATGATTACGAGAAAAAGAAAATCAAACAAATCTCCACCACGCAGCGAGTTCAAGAACACTCGCCGCAATGAATGTTTTGCAGCGCGCACATAACATTGTCCCTTCAATAATTTACTTTTGCATAATCTATTGAGGAAACTTTTGCACCCCGCAGCGGCAAACTTTTAAATAACATCCTCGCTGAGAAAAAAAAAACATGCGTACTACTACATTGGCGAAGGAGGAGTCAATTTTGATCAAATTATTTCCGCATAAATCAGTAAAAGTTTCCAACATTTTCTAACAAAGATGATGATTTATTCATATTCCAGCCGCCATTGATATATTTATAATTTTAGCCTAAACTTTTACACAACGTAAAGAAATGAATTGATATCGAAGTCGAATACAGATTCAAGCTTCAAGGACTTTAGATTTCATCAAATCTCCGAGCCCTGGCAGTGATGTGAAACTTTTTGGGACGGCTGCTTGACTCGCATGCCGAGGCCCACATACATATGCATATCCGCCACCAAGTCCGAATTATTCAATTCGCAGCGGAGCGCCCACGAAAAAGTCGCGCAAACTTTTCTAATTTACTCGGAATCGGTTCGAAAACGTTTACGGCAATCAAGTCACGCTTGTTCCAGCGTTTATAAACTTGCCTCCTCAAAGTTCAAGACAAAGTTGGAAGTACTATTTCTGGCAGTTGCGGACTGCGAGCAAATTACAATATCCTACAGGGGACTTCCTCAATCAAACTTGCACATGATGGAGGTCATAATTACGATTATAATTTCGCCACTGAGATGTCCATAGAAGTGTGAAAATAAGTAGAAAACCCTACAAAACTTTGGGCATCTCGTTTGAATCAAGAATCAAGCGAAGATTCCCATTGATTAACCGATTAACACCCAGTGCGCCTGCTCGATATGAAAACGATACTTAATCGATAAACTCGGCATAATTAAAACATATTAGCGCGAACCAATTACCATAATAACGATGGAATTAGAAAATTAACATCATCGGTTCTCGGGTCTCGACTGCAACGCTATTCGCATCCGATGTTATCAATTATGTCGAAATTACATTTGCCGAAAAGAACTTAAATTAAACAATTAACAATTTATCAAAATACTCTATGTATACAGGGTGTATTATTAGTGTCGGAATCCCTGGGGCACATTTTGAGTAACCTCTTCTTAACCACTTCTGTGGCGTTTCGGAAGAACTACATATCTCCACTTTTTTTTGTGATTTCGATTTTCTACATATGGTATAGAATTGACTCAAAATTTGAGTGCTTATCATTTGCTTGATTAATTAAAAGGTGTATTTTCATGATAGCGACACTAATAAATTTGTATTTATATTTACTAATTATTAATTTCTTTGGAGCTTCCGGCTCAATAACGCAATCTACCGTGATGCCATATTACTGAATCATATGAAAGTTATCTAAAACAATGCAAAGTTTCAAGCTTCGAGCTGTGCATCAAGTATTACAAGTTTAAATTCATAAAAAGAAGATGCACCTCTAGTTATAATCATAATGGATATAATACAAACGTACAGTTTATAATTAGCAAATGGTACGGTTTTCCGTGCACTTACACCACTTACTGCTGGCCTGTGATATCAAAAGATGTTAAAACCCAACGAGAATTCCCAGATTTTTGCTCCAATCATTTCCTAAATTGATTGCCAATATATTTTTCTCTTCATTTTCATCTGCATTTCTACTGCTTCATATTTTTTTCAACAATTATTTGTCGAATTTGAAATGTGCTCATATAGTTCTAACTTTCATACATTAATTGGCAAAGAGACGACAATTCAATTACAATTTGGTCCATTTTTCCGATCTAATACGGGTTTTTAGTAGAATTATGAGGTTTTACAGGGAACTTGGAGTGAAATTTGTAGTTGTGAGGTTATTCCGAGAGAAAATGGAGTTATGTAGTAAATTATATGGCGTATAATTAAAAAACTATTAAGTATTTTAAATTCTAAGTTAAAGCAAGCTCTATCTTTCCCCACTGATAATTCATTTTTAAAAACGAACCCCATTAAAAAAATGAGTAGTTCCTCCGAAATGCCACAGACTTAGCTACCTTTTGACCTTTTCTTGTTTTTGGTTTCCTTCTTAATTAAGGTTGTTTGTTGATACATTATTGTTATAGTTTTGAGTTATAGAACAACAATCACAGATAGAAATCAAAAATTAGTAACTAAGCGAAAACCCTTTAATTATTGTTATTGGATTCAACAAGTTGTGATTATCGATGTTGCCAAATATTACATTTAATTTGAGGAGGAATCGGTCAATAATAAAATTCACCCTGTAGGTAAAATATTTTAACAAAATAATTAATTAAAATTTTCAAAAAAATATTTTCCTTCATTTAATCTAATTGTTCTTCATTTTTGATTGGAAAAAAGAAATTTGGTGGGTATCATAATTGAAAAATTGAAGTTGATGCAAAGATAACATTAATCGCTGAGCTGATGGCATAAGGTAAGGAAATTTTAATTATGCCGTCTCGGCTTCAGCTAATTAAAATAAATTCTCTGCGCTTGTACGAGCGCAAGATTATGATAATTAAAAAATATCGCATGCCCTGAATTGGAGGCTATTTTTAATGCGTATTATAGGCACGAACGCGTAGAAAAACAGCACCAAAATGAGTCACTGAAATAATTCCTCAAAGTGCAACACTAAATAAAGCCAATATAGTACGCTGGCTATCGTCGGAATTGACGGTGAGGCGGTGCATTGTATGGATGCTTGGTTCAGCTAAATAAACACCATGACAATTGTTTTGTAACGTCCTACGCGCCGCGCCATGCGCGCTATTAAACGGCGCCAAAGTAAAAATACAAGAACGACCATGCGGTTTGGTGTGATTTGGGCTGCCTATAGTCAAGAGTCAAGATCGACTTAAAATGTCGGCGCCGCACAGTTT
>JARJDQ010017250.1:0-15082 GCA_030264215.1 Geostiba sp. GC000077 | reverse complement strand
GTACTATTAAGGCATACCTACTTTTGAAATAATTTACACTAATTGAATTCACTTCCGTTCTTTTCTGGCATTTATGGTCCTTCTTCTAGTGTGGTTCGTATTTCTACAATTGTGTGCATTTATTTTTTTTATTGAAAACGTGGTCGGCGTGCGTAGTGCGTGCAGACTTCCGGGGCCACGTGGCGCAAGGCACACATGTACGCGATGGTGAGTAGTTTAGTGGTGTGCGGAGATGGCGGAGGCGGCAGACGCCGCCGAAGACGTGGAAAACGTGCGGCGAAAGCGGAGCGCACAATAATTGGACGGTGGCGCGCCCGCCTGCATACGCAATCGACTCCACGAGGCCCAAAACTCGACATCCGCCGATGCTGCCGCAGATGAGCCCATTGCCAGACATCCTCACACACCCAGCTTTCCCTTTCAATACTCCTCCAACGCCCATAGACAGACAGACAGAAAGGAAGCAGGAAAAAGATCCGAACGCAAAGCAACGAAAAAAAAATAGAAATAAGTAAGACTTATCTGTGAAAAAAGGGCCAAGAACAGGTTACGCAAGAAGACAAGAGACCGTAACGAACCTACTAGGAAGAAGACTGGGAATCAAGTCGAAGGAAGTCCGAAGCGGAACAGAGCTAGAAAACAACCAGAAAACTTCCGCAATGAACGGCTGGGGCAAATAAGAAAAATAGTGAATTATAAGAAATTCGACAGGAACAAGAACAGAAAAGACAAATAAACGTTGTGATAACATACGTGTGGTGTTGTGTACGTGCGATATATGAGGCGCACGCGAGGCTAAACTATAGTTTTTCTTTTGTCTCCCTTGCCTCCTGCGGGCTGAAAGGGGCTCCTTTTTGTTATTGGCGTTTTTCGTCCGGTTGTTTCGTTAAGATGCCGGCTAATTGAAGATCGCACGCGAACACAGTTAATGACTAACGACTTAAGACAACCAACTGTGCCAACGAACAGAAGCAAAAAATGAAGCAACAAATATTGCAGTACGGAGAGCTACACGAACGGAAACGAGAAAAAAAAACGGAAAACGCAAATTGAAAATTTACGTGGTCTTATCAATTAAGTTGTTTCACCAATTATTATTATACAGCAAATTATGTAAAATACATAGCCGAGTTTCTTTTTTGGGATTTTATGTCTGACTGACTGACTGACTGAAGCGTTAAATAGACAATTGCTCCATGAATTCGTCAGTTCGTTCCAGTGCACAAATTTCAACTTGTGCCAACTACCTCCTAAAACTAAGCCCAAACGAGTCTCACCTAAGCTCAGAGGGCTCAGAGCTCACGTCGAACGACATCAGTGCCGAGGCGACGCAATGAAAAGACAATGAGACATCGTCCGGCTGCTGCAAAGTGCAGAAGATTCCAAACGCCGTGACAGTATCCTGACTGGTACCACTCAATCTCTACCCAAAACCTCAGACCCAGCGAGGTGCAGCTGGAAGTTCGAGGTGGAAGGTTAAATTTTGGTGTTGGAGCAAAACTCCGAAGCTGAGGGGTTTTGGGTCATTGTCCACTCGGACGGGGACCTTTCACTCGCCTTAGTAGATTATGTCGAATCATTTCCTTGATCCGATTAAACCTTCCACCGTCCCCCCTTCCAGCCGGACAACAAAAATATTTGATATATGGCGATTGGTCACACCACAGAGGAGGCCGCCGAGGAAAACCAGTTGCAGTCGGGGATGTTGTGCTAGGGATCCGTTTTAAACCTCTCTTTAGAACTGCAGCCGAACACCACTTCGACGTGTGCGTTGGATGTACACTTGGGGAACTAGTGAAATTGGCTTGAATCGACTTTCCAGTTGATTCTACCAGGCACATACACGGATGTGGCCATGTGCAATGCGATTACCACGCTCGGACATGTCGGATTCGGTTGATTTTCTAGTCGCCGGCGAATTCATCCATTGGTCGCAACTCCGTGGACCCGTAGAGTTGGATAAGTGCACGGAGTCTTAATCCCACCTTTATTTAATTTAACGACGGCAACAAAGTGCGATTTTGCCAATTTTGCACAAATTGCTTTTAATACAGCATTGCACCGAGATTACGAGCAATTGCAACGTACAAATAATCATCATCATTAAAACAGATCCTAACTGGGTCTTAGGACGTTTTATGATCTTCATTCCAATTTATTTCATCATCACAGATTCCTTTAATAAATATCATGTGTGAAAGATAACAACCTCGCAAATAAAAGCAAAATACAGTAAAATCCTGAACCTAAACCCAACTAACTAAAAGGGGCAAAAGTCATAAGACCAAAGTCGTGAATCGTGAGCAATTCAGCCCATTCATTTGGCCCAGTAGTTATGTTTATGTTCTGGATGGTGAAGGCGCCGGGCATTTAATCTTTTTTAATTTACCAACTAGAGATAATTAACCGACCACCTTAGACCCGCTTCCCCTTTGCAGCTGGCAAAGGCGGGAGAAAATGAACGCTTTATGCGATACGCAATAATTCCATATTTTATGTTTTATGGCGCGGCGCCCAGCCAAGAAGCAAACGACGAAGGATTTGGGGTTGCTTCATTCGTTCATTGGGTTTTATGTCGATTAAAAGGTGAAGTTTTACAATGCAATGCCATGGCCACACGAAACCCAGAGGCCATAAAAGATGACCAAGAATTTCTCCGATCCGAGAGCACAGTGTGTCAACAGTAATATATTTTCATATGAACACAAACAACACAACATTGAAGACTACGAAAAGAGGTCACCCTGTATAGGGTGTGGGCATATAGTTTCAGGCATAAAATGAAATAAACCACCGCACCTGGATGAAGCGGACCGGGGCTTCATAAAACAAGTCATAATTTCCGCATCGTAAAGTGTTAATTAGATAATTAATTGTTTGTTGTTAATTACTTCGTGCGCGCGCAACCGAGCACGTATCTCGTAATTGCTTTCGTTGACTTAAATTTTCATTGATTGCAATATATAGAGTGAACAAATAAGCTTGTACCTACAAAAAACACAGAAAAATTAAAATTAAAATCTTAATAATAATTAGGAAATTATAAAAAATCTTGATTTCGCTTAATCGATCATCAGGAATGTAAGGATGCAAAATTCAATGTTGAAGAATCTCTTATCCAGACCGCAAATAAAGGAATGACCACATATTTTCTTATCCATATTATTTTCCTGTTCTTGCTGTCGATATGAAAGCTGACTGAAATCTTGTACCGATCTTTGCTTCTATTGTGTCGACCGCAAAAAAAGTCGAATGAAACCAAGCACAAAAGTGGGAAGATGACCGAGCAATAGTTGTTGCAGTTGTTGTACCTTAGTGTGGGAAGCTGCCTCATATGAGCTCGTTTCCGCTTCCTGCTTCCCAGTCTTCCCACACACCCACACACACAAAGATGCAAACATAGACAAATTCAAAAACTCCAATATACCATAATATAACTTTGCTGGTCAGGATTTCAGCGATGCCACTAAGCGAAAACCGACCTTCACGTGGCCAGTCCTCGGATGGCCCCTCTCTATGGAATGGTGGAAGGATGAAACATTGGAGCATTGCTGGAACCTGGAACACATGGTCAGTTCGCATCGTTCGGCATCAGCGCCGGGTTGTGCATGGGGTCAGGGGTCGCATATTGGCAATCACAGTTCTCCAACTCAGCACAGAGGCACGTCTCATAAGATATATAAAATATCAGGTCCGTACTCGCGGCGTAAACTGCCCGTCGGCAGGACAAACGAACCGAATGGGGTTTAAATAAAATTTTCGTAATAAAATCACGGAGTGGCCCCTGCCGGAACTGTGTCGAGCACGTATGATCGTTGTGCGCACGGGGCGCTTCCACATTCATGCAATCCGGGCGCGGAGCCGGGCCAATCTGTTTAGCGCGCTTCATTGAATCGCACGCGCCATTGCCCCGCTCGGCAGAGGTAATTTTTCTCATCTCCTGCATGGGCATGCCAATACGTATGAGAATAGACAAGGATTTTCAGGTTTTTCATCATTTGGTCAGCCAGGTAGAGAAAGAGGCATTCCAACAGATCTCTTTGGCTCTTTGAGATATGTGACAAATGGGCATGACCGACATCTTGCAATGATCATGATACGCATGACGCTTGATTCCTTCCACTATACCTACAGCTGGTTGCATTGTGTCTCTCTCCCCTTTGCTCCAGCTTTCCTTCCAGCTCAAGGGTCGGTTCATTTGCGTCACTTGCGTCACGTTCCGCGTCGGTTTTGCTGGAATGCCAGGATGCAGGGTGCGCTCGCGGGCGAATATGATAATTGAGGCTGATTGGGGTTTCATTGGCGCTGCATTCGGGCGTGCAGCGTGCGTGAGGGTTGCCGCGCTGTCAATGCACCCGCCGACTTCCGGTTTAATCACGGCATCCACTGTGATTGATGACACCGCACCCCGCACGAGCGCATACCACGCAACAGAATATTCCCATGCTGCGTTCGACTTCTAGGTGTATGGTGTATATCCATATCCATAACTTTGTGTGTTCATTCATGTCAGAAAATGTTGAATGAAAACATCACAAGGGTCGGAACGTCACGAGCCTCAATTTCTTATGCTATTGAACATTCTATTAATCATTTCCAATTCTCATATATACAGAGAGATGTTTTGAAGTCTCAAGGCTACGAATCAGCTTAGTATCATTAGCCTGGATGTCTGAATGTTCCAACCTGGTGTACATCCCTGTTGTGCATAATATTAGCAGGGTTAATAAGGAAGGCAAAATAGGGACGAAGCGTAATGAATATGATTGACTTGAGCCGATTATTTTAAGCTGATCAATGAACGGAAAATTCTTGAAGACTCACAACAAACCAGCGTTTACAATAAGATTTCAAATTTCTTGATTTCAGCACTTTTGCGCTTTTTACGTTTATAGCATATAAATAATGTTCATTTTTGGCGAGGCAGCTGAAATTAGGCACACATGTTCTCCAATGTAGTAATAAGTAACGGTTTGAGTTTGGAAGTAATTGGTGCAGTAATTATAGAGAAGTCGCAGTTTTTGTTGTGTTCAGATAATCAAATCAAATAGTACAGAAGAAAAAGGTTTACAAATTGAACCAAATCCCACAAAGACGGAGTTTGAATTTTTTGTTTCGTTAAAGGTACCTTTTTGATATACTAAAAGTCAAGAAGAATCTAAGCATGCAAAGTGCGTTTTTTTTTTTAGTTTTTAGAGATGTTTTTAGAGAAACACATTTGTTTCCCGGCGCCTCCACAAACACCTA
The DNA here is from genome assembly GCA_030264215.1 of Geostiba sp. GC000077. Taxonomy (NCBI): domain Eukaryota; kingdom Metazoa; phylum Arthropoda; class Insecta; order Coleoptera; family Staphylinidae; genus Geostiba; species Geostiba sp. GC000077. The sequence continues at coordinate 9,835 of JARJDQ010017250.1, read as the reverse complement.
TTGTTTGCTTATATCACCTTTACTAAAATGATATAATACATTATAGTTATTCTATTGGCTTACTAGCTTAAGGATAACACCAAACTGTTTCCCCGGCAAAAGGTCCTGGGTTCAAAACCTCAAAAATGCCTTTTTGTAATTATTTTTTTAAAGAAATATTTATAATTTTTACTTTTATTGGGCCACTTTCTCGCCCTTGTCGTTACTTATGTAAATTTTGTAATAGGGTTTTGTTGTTCTTAAGAGTAGTTCCCGGTGAAAATGTAATCTTACCTTGCCAACGCCGGTGATCTCCTTAACACCGATGCGACGCAGAAGCGCCGGTGGCACGGGCGGCGGCGAGCGCTGCAGAGCGCCGCAGAAGCCGACCGTCGACGCTTCGCTGCCGCCATCCTCCGACGTGGTTCGTTTCCTTCGATGCGGCGACGAGGATAAATTCAATTTTTGCGCAGCCCTGCAAACAAGCACAGAAAAAAGCTCGATAAGATAAATTCACCAATAAAAACGCATAAAACAACTCAATTTAAATATGAAATCTAATATCAGCAGACTTTGAAGTTTCTTGCTGGCCATAACTATTCCAAGTCGAAAAGAATAATAATAAAATATTGGCAAAGATAAAAATCTTTGGTGCAAATAGAGATTATGAGAGTAGAATGAAGCATCGTAGTGAATCAGATGATAATAAGACATCTGACAAAGTAAGGTGACGCCGAGCAAAGACCCAAGTCAATGCGTAATTGGCGGTGGATGGACGCAGGTGTGCCAGCTGTCACATGGCATTTTGCGTGAGGGAAGTAGGGGAATCTGAGCACACATGGTGTGAAAAAAAATGGTAACGCGGAATGCTCGATCCAACAGGGGTCTTTCGACAACACACATGGTGCAAAATATTTAATTTGATCGCGAAGACCAATTAAACGTCCTTGTCATTTTTATAACTATTCCTATAACCCTCTATCAGTATTTTGCTGATGTGATCTTAGAGCGAAAGAAACAAAAAGTAAATGTTCTTACTAAAAGCCATCAACATCATCCATCTTTCAATTTCCGAGCATTGAAGAAGAACGACAAGTTGACAACTAACGGGCGGGGCGAAAAAGTTACAGATGTCGGCCGACGTGTGTGACGAAAATCAAGTAAGAAGTGTGCAAAGTGCGAACGAAGAGGACGAAAAACTCTGGCTTTGCCAGCAAAGTAGATGACTGTGTGTCGGAGCAGATTTTCACTTTTTCAAACTTCAACATACTCGCACTTGCTTTTGCACCTCACGCACACAAGAATACCACATAAAAAGATTGAAGATGTTTACAAGAAGTGTGTTTTTATTATAAACTTTTTTTTTACTCGTGCAAGATTCACTTTTACGACGCCCACGCTCAGAGCGGATGTTTATAGTTTGCTTTACCAAAGAATAGAAAGTTTAAAAGACGTTGTGCTTTATCAAATCTACCCTTTTGTCGCCGGCGTAATCTGTGCCCGTGTGCCCGAAACAAGAATGAAAGCATTCTCGAAATAAGAGGAGAACAAAAAACTTGCACACCGAAAAATATGAGAGACATTTCTAAATGAAAAAGTTGGCAAAAAAGTTGCTCTGGACAAAAAGAAGTGATTTTATGATTTTTAACGAATAGAAAAATTCGACCCGGCGCACTGCGGGCAATTTAAGGATGAAAAAAAGTCAGCTCAAAAGTTTTAATTAATTTGCCAACTTACATTGACGGCGGCACAATTTCATTATTAATATCATTGCATCGCGTCGCAAATTCCAGCGAGGTAGCTCGATAAGTGCTCAATTATGCATCGTTTCATTATTAGAAACGACGACTTTTACTCTACTATGCAAACATAGCGTCATTTAATCAAACATTTGTTTAAAACATTTCAATTCAAAATGGAATGTTCATAAAGTCACGATAAAATCTAATTTGTTGAATGGTGAAGTTGCTTGTTGAATTCCCTCATAAAAATCATTACATTGCACATCCTCATCTATTGCCCATAAGTTCCTGGGGCTTGTGCCTGGCTGACATAATAGAATATCATTTAAATCTGATTGTGACACTATTCAACGTTTCGTAGCATTGAATGCACGCAGGATGGTGGAGGCGCCGACGACGCCGGGTGTCGTTGAGATTGCACAGCGGTGTGGCGGTGTGGGGGATGTGCACACTCGCGCACGCACAATAAATCTATTTAGCAAGGGTTGGCATGCGCACAATGCCGCAAAGCAGCGATACAAGTGATACCCACTTATCGAGCAACAGAAGCGTCGTCCTCGTCCTCGTCGCCTTCAAATGCAAAATACTCGCATCGGCCGGCAAAAAAAGAAAATGCAAAATCGTTGATATAAATATGAATGAACCCCTACAGCATGACAACACCATGAAAAAATATTCAGCAAACCAAGTCGAAAGATTCCAACTTCCAATGTTGAAATTTAAATTATTAACAAGTTAAAAATTTGTTTCCCAGTCTTATTTTCGGTTTGATTTTTGATTCGTGCCGATGAAATGAATCGTCGCTGAAGGTGCGAAATGCATTAGGGAAACCTTTGGCGCTTTGGTGCTTTGGTACTTTGGCGATGGGGATCTTTTTGAGTGGGTTTTTGCATGCCGTCGTATCGTGAGCGCATAGGCTCGAGAGAGGTGCGGGGCGGTTGCTGCGGCGGCAGTGGTAGAAACGTCGGAAACTTTGCATAATGTCGTCGGAGACAGCGGAGACCTGCTGCCCATAAATCAGAACTTCCAACCCCTCCTCGCTTATGCATTCGCGCGTCGCGCGCTGAGAAACAGCCGCTTTCCGTTTGCAGCGATGCAAAAACCTCTTCGCTTTATACTTTTCACACAGTATGCCAGGGGAGGAGAGCTATGCAGGAGAAGAATCTACGATGAAAATTATTGATGCGGTCCTGACATGTAAAAATCTATTCGGTAGCTGCTAGTTTTAAAATAGGCAATCAAGTGTATGTTGGGTTGCATAACGTGATTTCATCTTAACACGGATTGCAAACAATTGGAGACGGTTATCGGATGTAGCAGACCAAAAATATCTACAAGAATTTTTGAAAATGAAAAAAAATCGAATTCTGCCTTGCAATTTGCTGAATGTCAAAAGTTTCGGAATTTTCAAAATTCACTTTTGGTTCTCAATTTGCTTAAAAACGACTTACTAGAAAAATATTGCTTGTTTGTTTTTTAATATAATATGAAAATGCTCTTCTTCTGAAAAGAGTAATTTTCAACTGTAAGCAAATCATTTAGGCACAATGTGCAACAGTAAAATCTATAGGTTTAAAGCTTCTATATGTATCATCAAAACTGCCACCCAGTTTTTACTCCGATTGTAACGCTCAAAATACCTTAAAAATGACTTGCTAGAAAAATATTGCTTTTTTTTGTTTTGCAACATAACAGTTTTTCTTTAAAAAGTAATTTTAGGTCATTTTTGCATGGTTCCAGTAATTATTATGCCATAAAATAAAAATCACATTACATAACATGTTTTTATAATCACGTTTTTAATCTCAATCAAAATTGTACACCAAGCAAAGAAAAATACAGCAAAGTTCGATTTAAAGTGGACGGTGGACGAGAACACCGCATGACCCAATTCAAATCTGGCTGCGGCTTTGGACTCGCGGCCACATAACATGATGTATCGCTCGGTAATTTTTATTCCTTTTTCGCGATCGCGATCGCGAGGCGAGATTACCCCAGCAAAGGCATAAAGTAGCGGCCGCTCGTAAACAAATTGCATGTTACACTTACAGGCATCGCCTCACTATATGCGCGCAATGTGATCGGCGGCAGCGACTTATAAGGAGCGAAATTATAGCGGTACAATAATAACGCCCTGTGCTTCCTCCTTGCATATTACTCGCGACGCCGTTTTTTTATATCGCATTTTTTCTCGGAACAATTCATGGCACACGCTTTGGGCTCCTTCGAGGCGCTGCGTTATTTCGGTGCACTCGATTTATGACGCTAATTTGTTACGTTGTTTTTGGTTAATCTGGTGGCGCGACCTTAAAACCCCTTAAATTCCACGCAGCGCCACAAAGAAAAAAGCACCAGTGTAAAAATAAAAGAAGTGGTACAAATCCCCACCAAATCCGGGATAAAAAATAACACAAGACGAGCGTTTTCTTGGGTTTCCGTCGGATGCATTTTTGGACGTGGGTGGAACGTTGTTAACCTTTGGGGCGTTTCTTAAGGTCAACGGTGGCGGCGACAGTCACGGATCGGCGCCGACAAGCAGCAAAGAGGCGAAAGCTTTCATTGACTTTTCTGACTGTGCATTCTTGACGCAGCGCAAGAAAAAGCACAGAAGGCAGGAAGGAAAACAGAACCCTGACGTGAAAGGCGAAAGCGCAACGAAATAATAAAGACAATAACAAGATAGAATAATAGAATATAATAATAGACAGTGTCCGTTCGAGTCTCCTGCACGGCGGCGTTTTCTTCTAATCTCTTGCCAGAAAAAATAACCCATGAATACTCGAAGCGCTTCCACAGCCTGTTACATGAAACTAAAAATGCATCTGGAAAATTTTACGTTTAAAGCATTCAACATATGTGTTTACAGTACTCTTCTCTTTTCTTCTGCGTTTCACATCAGTCTTCAGCTTCGAGTCGACAACGTTTGAGCCTTCGTTTGAGATTTCCTTCGTCGGCGGGTTTATTCGAAGCGACTGAAGTCTGCAGCGCGTTGGCGCTTTATTTATCTTCGCATCTTCACAGCCGGACGAAAGAAGAGACGCGAGCAAACAATCGACATCAAATGTTTCATTTCCGCTTCAATTATTTCGGTATTGGCGCTTAGTTGGCTCTCGTCACGAGATTTTTTCTTCCCACATGTCAGCCTCGCAGCACAAAGTGAGCATGAATGTGGAAGCACCAATAAAGCACTTTCAGAATTTTTGATTAGACAATCATTGCTTCCAACTTCCAACAAACAACAAGTAATTAAAAGGAAGTGTAAACTATTCGTAAACTTTGAAATTGCAAACTTTTCTTGGTCTAATTTCTGGGGCGTTGTGTTTGTTGTGTAGTTAATGAAAAGTTTTTTGCGTGCCAGTTGCGAAATGATCAGCATGCAAAATATTTATATTAAAATATCAGCGCCGAGGAGGGACGAAGTATAAGAAGTTCGCTGAGATGAGTTGCAACAAGCCGGGGCCGCCTCGCACAAGAAGGCTCGGGGAGAAAAGGAAGCAGAAAAAAAGTTGAAAACTTTTAATTATATTTATACGCTCAATATACCCCGGAATACATCGCTGTTGTGATTATATCAAGGAAACTCTTTGAGACTGGGTGGAAAAACGTACAACGAATGGGCAAATCTAATTAAAAGTATTGAATGCTTTCCCAAAGTATTACAAAATGTCACATGGAACTAATTCAAATGAATATTCTTGTTCAGTGGTATTCCGAAAAAAATATATGTCGTTCTTCGTGAAAAGTTACACTCAGGAGATTTTTCCAAGTTTATTTTGAAACCTCCTAAGTTGTTACCTATGCATTTAGGTAACTATGCAGGGTTCGCGTCATCATCTGATTGAAAGCTGCGTCACTAGAAATGTTGAAACAACCAATCAGAATAAAGCAATCACTCAGCGAGACCTATGCAACCCATCCAACACAATCTGTATGTGCGGTTGCCTACTGTTTCTCAGACAAACTACTAACTCAAGTGCCAAAATTGCAAGTTGAATAGTTGCATTTTCTTTGGATGCATCACAAATTTATTCGATTTTAATTTTTAACTGAAGAAGTCTATTCCATGAGAAAGGGATATTTTTGATAAAATATGTTGGTAATGCACCCAAAAATATGTCCTGGTGGAAAAACCTAATTAATGAACGTTGCAAAGATTACGTATACAAAGGGCGCAATATAAAGATGGATGGGCCACGGGGGAAGGCCGAAAAACCAAAACCCCACCGACCGCAGCAGCTATTAAGGTGAAAACGCGTTTTCATAATGTCGAAACAAAGAACAAAATTTGGCCTTTAACACCCTACAAACTGCTTCGACCTCAAAACGAAAAACACGCTTGAAGCTTGAAGGTCTTCAAGGATATAACATTGCGAAGAGTATGCAAACACACTGTATATATGTAGGTGCGAATGTGTTACATTTGGGTCTGCAGAGACACGAAATGTGGAAGAACGTGGAAAAGCCAGAACGAGGCCATCCATCAGTTACCGAGTGACATTATCAACACCTGTATCGTGGTGGCGGCTGGCGTGGCGCCGAACCACACGTGCACCACACGGGCGCGTAATGCGTGGCAAAAGTGCGCCATTTACACACGCAGACGGCGTCGGCGTCGGACGGCGCTAGAAGAATGAATTGTTGACTTATTAGCGCATACGTAATGACGATGTCGACTTATGTCGACCGTAAATCGTATGCGGTAAGCAGCGAGCGGCGAGCAAACATGTTATAATGTTATGTTATGTATGATGCATGAGAACACGAAAACTTTCCCGAAAAGGAGGGTTTAGTGAAACCCTCCTTGAAGGAGCGATATGTTGGCATTCCTCATTCCTGCATCGCATTCCGATTTTATTGCACGACAATGACGTATGAATATTTTTTCCATGCTGCTTGAGCATGAACAAGGCCTAAATATTTTTTTACCCCCGAGGGCTTTCGGTTTGAGAAAGTGGCAGTCATGAAGTCATGCGAAAGTACTTAATAAAAGCCTCCCACTTCCAACTTTTTCTCACTTTGCTCATTTATTCTTGGCATATAGTGAGGCCGGCGACAAGTACGCCTAATGAATTAGTTGTCAACAGAACGGCTTGCTTCAAAGAAGGCCATCCTAAACAAACACCCCCGAAGAACCCGGCCAATATTTGTGAACAAACTTTCGCTCTCTCACAAGCGCCCCAAACTAGAAATTAAACATCCACAGTGCAAAACACAGCGGAAAAAGAAACAACGTCGAGCATGTGTTGGGCGTGTGTTTGGTTGCTTACGTGACGTATGGCTTGTAAACTTGGCTGCCTACATTCACGCCCGTGCTGTGTGATGCTAATAATGTTGAGCGATTTCTGGGACACTCGCCCGCGTAATGGAGAAACTTTCAGCGCCGGCGACTTTCTTCAGCGGGCGGAGTGAAAGGTGCAAAAGTAAAAGTCACCCCGCCTACACGGATTTTCCAATTTCACAGGCTCGTGCTTCCGGAACGTGCGAAAGAAACGCGTGTGGAACTTCGAAGGCGGCGGCGGCGGCGGCGGCGGCGGCGACGGAGAAGAGTAGAAAAGACTACTCACGCTGAATAGTACATCGCGTTGGGTACAACAGGAAGCGTGGAGGCAGCCACGCCGGCGGCGTCGACGCAGAGTGGCATTACACAAGCAAAAGCGCGATGGTGGAGGCGCGCGGAAGCTTGATGGTCGTGACGGCCATACCTAATCCGACCGCGTGTTTGCAGAGGATCTTGTCAAAATATTGCGCGATCGACGGGGGCTGCGCCGCCGCGTGCAAAACGCTTTTTTCAACTTTCCAATGCTACGCGCGGTGTGAGAAACGCAAAAACCCGCCACGCGAATGATTTATTATAATAGTAAATCGAGGGACAATCCCCCGAAGGGTGAGAAACAATGCGCGCGGACGTGGTGCAGATGGTCATGACTTAATCCAATTCGCCGTAGGAAACGTAAACAAAACTGGACAAAAAGTGTTTTCCCTTGTTATCATTGAAAATGCCGGAAGGAAAAATAACACACACGTGCAGCACACGCAGCACAATAAACACATCTCCAGACCACAAGAAAATCAATAGTGCCTCAGCATTTCAATGATTAAATTGACACTTGTTCCTTTGATCTGAATTATTTATGCACTTTTTGTGTTGAGGTCTTTTTCCCCAAGTTGAGAAAAGGCAAAATAAATAGGAAGTCTAGGTTCAAGGTAACACTGTGGGTTCGCGTGCCTCGGGCCGTTTGCTGTTGGTTGCCGTTTTTATTTCACGGTCTCACAGCTAGCGTCGCGACGCTACTGCCGACGCTTACCGGCGGCAGCGTCGGCGCGCCAAATGGGATATGAAATAAGCGTGGTTGCAAAATCTCTGAAGCAAACTGACGTGCCACAAAAATAAAAATTCGCAAAAAACATAAAACTAATAAAACAGTAGATTTTCTGGCAAGTATTAAAGGTGGGCCGAAGGCGAGTCAACGTGAATGTGAAAAAATTAGTTATTTTCGATACAGTGCGCGAACATGTCATGTGTAACCAGGGTTACTCATGTCAGTTGATGTCCAAATATGAGCAACAGTGTTTAGAATAGTTTTATATATACCAGTATATAAAAATTAACTTTGAAGTGGAGTATGTAGGGTATAAAGTGCTATTCTACGAGTGGTCGTATAAAAAAATCTGTGAACTGTGACACATTGCTGTTTATGTGTATGTTCATTGTATGTTAGCCACGGACAGTGTGTATTGTATGTTTACCCTATTTGAATACGTGATAAGATAAGGCGGGGGGCGAAAGCTTGCGAGAGCCACTTTAAACGACCTGGCGTGGTAGGCAATCTCGCCAGCGTCCGAAGCGTGTGTTTTATTCGTGTAATAATGACCGGAGAGCTTTTTCATCAGAAAAATTCCATAAATATTTTAAGTTTGCATGCCCCCCTTTATACACTCTCCCGTTAGCGGCACATTGTTGTCCAAGCTCAGGTATATCCACAGCAAAAAAAATCAGGGACACGAAATGGAGGCGAGAGGAAAAAATACACGAAAGGGGAACAGGAGGAACAACGCTCTACACGAGTGGATCCAACAACCTATTTATTAAATTCATGACGCAATAAACGCTTCATGAACCTTCCACCTCGCACCCGGGCAAATCCCAGTTTTTCCCCTGCGCTTTAAACTTTGATGAACCAAGCAACATAAATATTCTGGATACATTCCTTCTCCATGTACTTATCCACTCAACCAACTGAGATTGTTATGATCCGTGAAAAATATGTTTTTGTTTCTCCTAAATCTGGTCCTTCAATACCCTCAACACATCATTAGAAGTTCGCGATTATTAGCAGATTTTCTGTGGTTTTTCTTTAAATACCAAAAATTATTTATCATAGTGAAAGTCTTCTCATTGGCGAGATAATAATTTTTTATTTTATTTGTTAATTTTGAACTTAAGAATTATAATCTCTTCAATGAGACGACTTTTAAGATGATTTTTGGGCTTTCTACTTCTTTTGAAGTATACTGTCATCCCCTAAACTAGAAGGATAATCTCAAAACCGTAAACACCCTGTAATAATATATTAAGATTTCGCAACAAAAAATTAACAGAATTATATTTTTTTTAATTTAAGAAAAACTGCGAATTCTCAGTAATGTATGCATCATAATGATCATAATGATCATTAAAAAAAATCTTATTTAACTTAACGTTGAACTTTCCTTCCTTTTATGTTTTTATGTTTCATTGTTGGAAAATTGATATAATTATCATATGCTTTGTTCGTTGAAGCGCGTGATTTTTCCCTCTTTGACTAATTAATAAAATTAACAACGATATTACGACGAAAGCACCAAATTAATGAACGTAATGAAAGTAATGAAACTATTTATACGCGTTTCTCGAGCGCGGCAATAATGTGAAAATCCATGGGGGGTCTACGCACGAAGCTCTCACCTGTCGCAGGTATGAAAGTACTATGGGGGACAGAGAGTTCTGGTTCGTGCACGACCATCAGAATCATTTACATCTAATTTTCCGTGTATTACCGCGGCATAATAACAACGATATAATTTGAATAATCGTCTGTTAAAGAGAATTAATTTTCATTAATACGCTTTAACTA
>JARJDQ010017243.1:0-11381 GCA_030264215.1 Geostiba sp. GC000077 | reverse complement strand
TTCTCGACGAGTGGAATTAAATCCGTACACGGAAATCCGCCATTTTATTTCACTTTTTTCAAATTTCGGACGGATTTTATCACTCTGCCTAAACCCAGTCGAATAATATCCGCCCACCGAAAGAACATGCGCAGTACAATGAAACCGCCGCATCGGTCGGGTTCGACTTTCGAGTATCCGTTGCTTTTTGGCAATCTTCTCAACATGCGTATGAAGCATTTGCAAGGCGAGTCCCCGACTGTTCGCAACTCGCAATATTTTGCAAAAACCGTTTACAAAGCGTTTTAAAGCTTATGCGTTTGTGTGGACTTGCTAGTTAGAAAACATGAAATTCCCCACATTAGTCACTATATTTGAGAAAAACAGGTGGGGGTATTCCGCACGACAACTCGTACGGATATTGAAGAAACGGAACGTCCACATCCACCAAAAATTAGACGAGAATAAGAGAAAAACCCCCTGGAGAATCTGTTGTCAAAGCGTTTTTGGTTGGAATGATATGAATAATGGATTGATCGTCCAAGGGGTCCTTTAACTTCTAACCTGTTCTTTCGCGTTTGAGAAAGGTTTGAGTGTGAGAATGAGATTAGAAACCGCTGTGCCGGTCACGTTTTACAACTGTAAAAACTCTAGTGAAAATATTGTCGGGATTGCCAAGAAAATTACAATTTTCACTACAACCAGCGCATACAATGGCAAATAACTTGGTGAGTAAGTGAAATCAGGTGTAATGCGTAAACTACTCATAAACTAAAAGTAACAATAATTTGGCATCGTTCCGAATGCTCCTAAATCCCAGAAACACGTGAAATCAGGTGAAATTCTACCAAAAGCTCCGAGAGTACGAGACAAAGTATCAAACCACGAAAATGTTCATGTTCAGCCAACGTTTACAGATTACATTGTGTAATCATTTCAACACCGTCACTTTGTTTTTACGACTGATAGGGACTTGTTTAACTGATATCTACTAGAGTCAGTCAGTAATATGTACAATTAGTTAGCACTTATTTACTTGCATGGCTTGTATGTACTAGCGTTTAACCTTGATGGGAAGTAACGAAGTAGGAAAGGTTATACATTTACGACTTTGGACTTGCGCTACTTGAGTTCTGAGTTCTAAGTGGATTCTCACCACGAAATCATTAGCAATCGTTGTCCAACGTGCGGCTATTTGCAGACAATCCCATCGACATTAATTTTAGAGGTGCCAGTTGCTAAAAATGAACGCGAAGGCACCTGCAGCGGACGATGCCGCCACATTCCCAGTAAGTTTTGTTCAGAACTCACAACTCAGAAGTTCACTACAAATTGTTCACACTTCACACCCAAACTCACTACTTCTCCTAGTCGGCAAGTCGCCTACACACTTCTAATAAGTAATAAGTAAGCAGAGTGTGTTACATCCACATTTTAATGTCATTTCTATGCCAAAATCTCAAAATGTGTGTTTGATGACCCACTTATTGCCTCATCACACCTCACTGGTTCTGGTTCATTACATTCATACTTCCTGGTTCCTGTAGATGTAGAGTGTTGAACTAAATACATTAGCATTCAATGTGATTACATACATATATTTACATGCATATTTACAGCTCACCGAGTTTTGAGTTTGTTAAACTTAAACTTTGCTCTGGTGGGTTTTCAGTGGTGAACTAGGCATGCCTGCAGGAACTTGATCTTGAGCATATTGAAAAGGTGCACATTCCATCATGACACTGAATATTCAGCAGAATCATCTGGTAAAATGTGTGCCAAGAGTGTCAAGATGAATTTAATCAGTTGAATATGTGTTTAAAACTAACTACATTGAAAAAATCAACAAAAAAACATAAAAAAGTATTTCGTTTTCTGATTATGTGGTTTGTGCTTTTAGCTGCTGGCAACAGCCATTGGAATTGGCGCAATATTAACAACAGTATTGATTTATCACCTCAGCAAGAAGAAAGGTATTGTTACACTGTTACACATGTTAAAAGTGCTGTTAGGTTAGAATTAGAACGTAATGTGATTATTGGGTTGCCTAGACAAGAAACTCATAACACTGGAAGATGCAAACAAGAAATATTCCCTACCACTGATTGAAAAAGAGCAAATCAGCCACGATACGCGCCGTTTTCGCCTAGGACTGCCGTCCAGCAAGCATGTGCTGGGTCTGCCCATCGGACAGCACATCCACCTGCTCGCCACCATCGGCGACGATCTTATCATCCGTTCCTACACCCCAGTGTCGTCTGATGATGACGAGGGCTATGTGGATCTTGTCGTCAAGGTGTATTTTAAGAACGTCCATCCGCGCTTCCCTGATGGCGGCAAGATGACGCAACACTTGGAGAGTCTGAAGATCGGCGACACCATCGATGTGCGCGGCCCGTCCGGCCGCCTCCAGTACCTCGGCCATGGTCAGTTCTCCATCAAGAAGCTGCGCAAGGACCCGCCGGTGATCACCGCCGCCAAGCGGGTGAACATGATTGCTGGCGGCACTGGCATCACGCCAATGCTGCAGCTCATCCGGCACATCACCAAGGACCCCACCGACAAGACAGAGCTGCGTTTGCTGTTCGCCAATCAGACCGAGAAGGATATTCTGGTGCGACAGGAGTTGGAAAAGGTCGCCAAGGATTTCCCGCAGCAGTTCAAGCTGTGGTACACGCTGGACACGCCTGCCGACGGCTGGAAGTACAGTTCCGGCTTCGTGAACGACGCCATGATGAAGGAGCACTTCTTCGCGCCGAGTAAGGACACGCTGAATGTGATGTGCGGCCCGCCACCGATGATCAACCATGCGGCGCTGCCGAATTTGGAGAAGCTGGGACACGACAAGGAGCAGTGCTTCGCCTACTAAACCGAGTGTTGTTCGCAACGTAAATGCTTGCACAGCGATGTTTCCCACTTTAATGTACAACTTATGCCTAATATGCCTTAATTATTGTTGTAGGGTTGTTATTTGTTACGTTAAATACATTTTTTAACGCTTAAGTGTTTTAGAAATTGATATTTCTTGAAATTTTATGCAAAAATGTTGAGGAATATTTTTGATACACTGTTTGTGTAAATTAATTTGATGCTTGTTTGGTTGCCTAGGCGTGCTTCGCCTAGTAAACCGAGTGTTTTTCGCAACGTAAATGCTTGCACAGCGATGTTTCCCACTTTAATGTACAGCTTATGCCTAATATGCCTTAATTATCGTTATAGGGTTGTTATTTGTTACGTTAAATACATTTTTAACGCTTAAATGTATTAAAAAAATTGAAATTTCTAACAAAAATGTTGATGAAAATTTTTGATGCACTAGGTTTGTGTAAATGTATTTGGTGTATGTTTGGTTGCCTAGGTAATTCCAGTTGTGTCCTCCCACGCCATCGAAACGACCGCCCCCGCATTTAAACGTGCGTTTGTGACGGCAATGACGGCGCTGCTTCTGTGTAATCGATTCTGTTAACTGTTAACTCAACAGATTGGTCAGTTCCTGTGCTGCCCGCAGTTCGCGACGTCGCAATCAATGTCGACCAAGCGCGTTGTGATAACGCACAGGCGATTTCGCAACTGAACAAACCATAGCATCGAGAACATTCCGGGGCTCTTTGCCCTTTTGCACCAGGAAAAATCTCACCCCCCGACTACCCCCTGCAGTGGGTAACAGCTCGAAAATGTGTGGGGGTTTCACGTGCTCGAAGAATGCGCTTATATCGCTCAACGTTCTTTACATCGTGAGTAAATGAATAAAACGTTCAAGAATTACATCAGTGTGAATTCAGTACTAAAACGCTCAATGCTCAATTTTTTACAGGTTGTTGCATCAATATTAATCAGCGTCGCTGTTTATGGACGCGCTGCATCAATCGTCTCAAATCTACCCATCATCGGAGGCATTCTAGCATGTGGAATCATTTTGATTCTCATTTCCCTGCTAGGCCTTGCTGGTGCTGTCAAGCATCACCAAGTTATGCTATTCTTTGTATCCTTTCACAAGCAACATACATTTTGCAAGTTGCAACATCTTTCAATATAATACATTTTTAAAGGTCACAGTTAGGCCTTCAACACACAACATTGACAAATGTAACTTTCTTAATATGATTTTCAGTACATGGTGATTTTATTCCTGCTGTTTTTGATTCAATTCTCAGTGGCATGTGCCTGCCTTGGTGTGAACATGGAGCAGCAGGAGCAGCTTGCTGAACAGGTTTATCTCTCATACAAATTAATCCTTCTTTTCTCTGATAAGACAACATTAAATATTTTCATTATTGTTTTACAGGGCTGGGGACGCGTTGATAATATAACCAAAGACGAAGTGCAAACACGGTTCCGATGCTGTGGTTTTGATGATAAATATCCCACAAATGATACTAAAATGGGTCATCCAAGCTGTGACATTGTCAATGTATGTTATATTCTCAAATCTGTGCATTCACTATTAAGTTTCAAACTTTCAATTTATCAAAATATACATTTTATGCTTCATTTCAGCTGACATGTTGCTCAAGCACATCTGCAGTGACCTGCAAATGCAAACCCTGCATGATTAAACTGCAGGAAACCATCAATTACGCGTTTAAACTGTGCGGATGGATTGGGCTGTTCTTCAGCTTTACTGAGGTGTGTATTCCCCCTTGTCATTACACTAAACAACTAACTAATTCTAATTAATGGGCTGATCATGGCTAATAATGTGTGGAATGTTCATATTAACACTTTGAGGTTAAGTTAAAACGATTGAAGAAGAATTGTGGCTTTTGTAACTCTAAACAGGTTCACTTTTTATCATGAGACACCTACGTGGTTCGTTCTTTAATGATTTCATTGGTATTTGCGATCTTTCAATGCTTTCTTTCACGTAATGGCGGACTGTGTGGTGTGCGCTAGTCACAGAAGCGATACCCGCAGGAGAGGCGACGAACGTTGTGCTGTGTTTAGTTACGCCACGTGCCGCTAAAAGCGCTGTATGTTGAATGCCGTGGTTTGATTGGCCAGCGCAGTCACATGATCATTACCACGCGTTTTTATTAGTCGACGTTTCTCGGGATGCCGGCTCATCATCATTATCAGCGAGTCGACGTGGTCTCTGAGTTCCGCCATTATGCAAAATGCAGCGAATGAGTGAAGTCAGTGAAAATTAAGGCTAAATTATTAAAAATTCGTGCAAACCACAGTGCAAACCTAGCCAGATATTTTCATGGATTTCTAAGCGAGAGTTTAGTTAAGTTACGCAGCGCAGTCAGGTGATCATCTTCAATCATTTTAAAACGTACCTTAAGTGCCCTAAAGACGTACTTTTACAAAACTAACCTATAATAATACAAATTAATTTTGGTAACATGGTGATTTGTAGTTTTTGGGCGTTTGGTTAACGGTACGCTATCGCAATCAGAAAGACCCGCGCGCTAATCCCAGCGCCTTCCTCTAGATCTAGACCCAGACCTGAAGCCAAAGGTTGCATCGTCTTCAGCGCTCATCCACCCACGCTCACCAACCATGCAAAAGTAGCAAAACTAACACAACACGCGTGATGCTCCCTGCTACTTTATTCTCTTGTCTGGTATACTGGTATATTGTACTTTTGTACTTTGACATTGATATCTTGTGGTGTGTGGTGATGTGGTGGTAACTACAATAATTTATTAACCTATCTAATTTATATACCTATACCTATGTTACACAAGCATAATATTGGGTTTTGTTGTTTTTTTCTACATATTTATCATGTTTTTACTAATTTTGCTTGTAGTATCAAAAGTGTCTTATAATTTATAATCTCTTAATCACGCTATTTAGATCATTGGCGTGGTGTGCACGAGACACTATCGCAATTTGCAAGACCCGGAGGAGAAGCGCGCCACTGCGATCTTTCCCAGGCACAATTTTACCTATTGACCAATTTTATTTGGTGATTGGTTCAATATGAAATCTCAAATCAAATCGAACGAACGTAAATTGCCATTAAGTTTAGGTATAGAGCCTTGCAAAAACCAAAGTGTTAACAATTGCCAGACAACATAACCTACATTCACAGCAGGAGCAGGAGCAGCAGGAGCATTTGAAGATTAAACAAATTATACTTACATACATATCACATCACATCCGACACTTTCACATATAGTATAGACGTATATAATTTACAGATGTCTGCAATTGTTAACTTTCACAACATTTTCGACTGAGTTTTGCTTTGTTTAGAGTTATAGAGGTTAAGCGGTTAAGACTTAAGTTTAAGCAGTTTAAGTACCTTTTATGACGTAAAACCAGCGATTTCTCAAAACATAAGGCTGTTAATCGAACAAATATTCAAACTTCAGACAGAGTGTATAACTGTAACTAACATCACATGAACGTAAATATTCTTCCATCTTCCTGCAAACATAACCTAAAAACTTACACACTAAGTCGACACTAAGAAAATAAAAGCGTAGTTGTAAAAAGAGTTGTTAGTCACCTCTTGATAAAAGATAATTGCAACAGGAAGATGATCAATGTTTAGGTTTAGCTAATAGCTGTAGGCCTGTAGGGCTGTAGATCTAGATTTGAGACCAATGTGAGCTGAATCTACGAATAGATTTTATTTTAGGTTAGAACAGTGAAGCTCTCTTAACATGAATATTTTTCTATATGCGCAGCAAAACGAATATGTAAATGTTTCAGTTTCATTTTAGCTTTAATTTAATTTAAGTAACAAGATCTTTCAAACTGACTGAAGACATCTAATTGTAATGTAAACTTTTATGCAGCTATGGATGTGAGGTGTGACTAATTGGTGTGTTAAAGTTAATCGACGCTACTTGTGATGTATTGTATAAATTCCAGTTCACTTGTCAATAACACTTGCGCTTTCATTGTCTATAATAACATACTTGGATGCAAATGTACCAAAATGTACCGAGTGTCGAGTTGGCTTACGAACACAAAACTGCAACTGGTAAAGTTAACGTATGTAAATTTATATGTATGCTGTGAATATTACATAGTATAGTATATTTAAATATATTAAATGAACATGTATGTGTTTGACAGCTCGAAATTGAGGTTAAGTTAAATGTGTTTAAATAAGGTTAGGTATTAGTGTGAGTGTGAGTGCATTAGTATGCTTTGTAAAATGGTGTGTGGATGGGATAGTGTTTGAAGAATCTGTTGGACTCCTGGTGACCAAGGAGGCTCTGCTGGTCGACGCCATTGTTGACGCCGTGGGATTGCCCTTGGCCGAAGCTCTGCTTCTGGGCGTAGTCGCCCTTGTCAGCATTGGCGTTGTCCACGTGATGGACGTTTTCGTAGTGGCCCTGCTTGGAGGTCTGGTCGGCGTTGAACTGGCCGTTGTCGTGGCCGCCCTTGAATTCGTTCTTCGCCTGCTCGCCGAAGCTGCCCGAAGCGCCCTTCGTCTGGAAGTGGCCGGCCTCGTCATTCGCCTCGTCGTAGTACTCCTCCGTCCGACCCGTTTCGTCCTTGTGATGTGAGGTCTTGAACCCCTTGACGACATGGCCCTTTTTGTGGCCTTGCTTTTGGTTCTGTTCGCCGGCGTTTTGCCCCTGCTGGTTGAAGTGCTGCGCTCCTTGGTAGTTCTTGCCGTCTTCGGAGGCTTGCTTCTGACCTTGGGAGGCTTGGTAGGCGGCTGTGTCGCCTTTGCCGTTGCGCACTTGCGCCTCACCGCGGTTGAAGCCTTCTTGTTCGTTGGAGCCTTGGACGCCCGAGGCGGCGTGATCCTGTTTGAAGGAGGCGTCTTTCAGTGCCTGGGAGCCATCTTGGAAGACGGTGCGGTCGGAGATTTGCCCGCCGAGCGAGTGCAGATGCGGTTGGATGCCGCCGCCATAACCTCCAATGCTACCAACTGGGCCCACCGAACCAATGGGTCCAACATGAGGTACCCCACCGATTCCAGCGCCGCCGCCGATCAAAGGCTGTCGAAGACCAATCCCCCCATTGTAGCCATAACCTCCACCAGCACCTCCAAGAGGACGCTGCAGCTGCCCCTGCCCGCCGAAGTTACCGAAACGGGGCTCGGGGTAATACCCACCCTCGACGAGATGGTAACCATGGACTGGCAATCCCGATGCGGCGGTTTTTAAATCTTCCGTTTCATAGCGATATTTATACAGCGGTTTGCGCGCTTCCACATCTTTTACGTTCTGCGCAGCTGTCAACGATGTCAACGTAATTGCCAAGGCACAGAGAAATACGAGCACTACCATTTTGAGGTTAACTCAGGTTAACTTTCAGAGCTAGATGAATATCGAACGAACGAACGACTTGCAATGGCACTGTGATGCAGTCTTTACTATTTATACTCTTTTTGCTTGGCTGGCACCTTACCACCTTACCTTAAGTCCTCATTCCTCACCGACCTCAGCAACAGCATCTTGTTATTGTTGGTTAATTACCACTTAAAGGTGCCTGGGACAGGAAGGCTGCTAATTGTGTCTGTGCGTGCACTTTGGTTTGCATACACCATACATAATGAAATGCCAATTGGCGCGACGAAACGAATGGGGGCGATGAAGCGCGAACGCACTCAATGAAATCACTCTCAATCTAAGCAGCACTTAGCAGACTTAACAGACAAAAAGTCACACAAATCAATGAAACAAAATGGCTATTAGCACGTGGTTTCCTGCGGAATGTGGGATTACAACAGTTACAAACAGGTACTAAGCACATCAAGTCGGTAAATTAGGAATTGACATATTGTTGATTGTTTAATACTTTGTTTAGGCGCGAGAGCGCGTTAAGGCTAATTAGCGTTCTCTACACCCAATCAACTTAAGAGGTTAAGACAAAAGCGTTTTTTGGGCTGTTTCATCGAATTATTCACAGTTCACAGCCTTGATTGATTCATTAATCATGGCCAAGCCATCGAATTAGGCACTTTTGGAAGGTTGATGAATCCAACCACAAAATCACTGTACACATGTTTTCTTTCTCTTTTCTTTTATATATCAAGATGATACGGCAAAATATTAGATTTTTAGGTTAGAATTGTTTTGACGTTGATTGAAACTGAAATTGAAATGTGGATGTGATTTGGGTTGCGCACATTTTGTATGGCCCCACGAGCGACATCTATCGATCCGTGCGAAAGTAGGTCGTAACTATCCGATATCTAGATAGAGGACCTTCTACACATGTATTTTATGGTTGTGCGGGTTGCGTGATACTGCCATAGGAGAGGGGGTGGAATCGTGGAATGTAATGTGCCCCAAAACCGTGGCCTAGTTAAACGCTTCCAGAGGTGGAGCCGCTCCATGGTTTAGGCACTACGCATGCGCACATAGACCGGGTGTTGCAACAACAACATTTGTCCAAAATAATGAAATAAAACGCCAAGAAATACGATCTCAAGAGAAAAGAGAATATGTTTGGATTTTGTAAGGATTTAAGGCTGTGAATATTGGAAGGTGTGCGTTTTCATGTGTTTTTTAAGGGCATTGGAGGTTGTACGAGTGTGCACTATCGGCGGTGGCGGTTCGGCGGCTATCCGGCGGCGGTTTCGATCTCGGTGCTCGGCAACTTTCAGTCGAACGCGAAGCACCGCCGCGCGCACAGTCTCACCAATCCTCCCCCCTCTCTTCAATAATATTTGATGGTTTGGAATCACGGCTGACTCGCGCCCTTTTTCATCCCCCTTGTCGTTAATAGCATATGAGAATCAAGCAAAAACATCTGCGTTAAAAGCTATAAAGTAAAAATTTAACTATCTACATAGTTTTAATAGAAAACAAGAGAAATAAATCTAAAAAACCAATTTAATCACATTCTAAAAAGTTGGCGACTTGTTGTGGAGGCGATAAAGAAAGGAATTAAAGTTGAAGATTAAAGTACCTTGGTGTTACGTCATTTTTGGTGTTGCACAGCGTATACGCAAACAAAAGCCAGAAGAGTTGAAGTGCTGCGGGTTGCCGAGGGCAAACAAAGGAGGCAAAGAGGGCAAGGGTGCAAAGTGTCACGGTGATACATTTTAAGGGTGTGTTTTAATCAATTGCGGGGAGTGAGAAGATAAATAAAAATTACCATTCAGCCAACTCTGCTGCTCGCTGCTCTTTGTGATATCTTCACCTGGATATATTTGGCTACCACAAGTGGTAGCTGTTTAAGTGTTCAACCCCCAAGGCTTCAAAATTTACAGAATGTCGTTATCGGAGGAGGAAAGAGACGAGTAAGTATTCTTTGTGCCATTTAAAGCTTTTGTCTGTTATTTGTTTATGTGATCATTAACACCCAGAGTATATGCAGAAGTGGTAGTAAATGTGGTAGGAAATGTGCCCTAGTCTCAGTAAGTATAAAGCTAGTACACATTAGGTTAACATTTGTAGTTTAGTCGAGTGGCTGGCGCTTTACTGACTAAGCTACTCGACTAAAATTGTGTAGTTCACGTACGTTTAGTAGATTACTTTGCTACTCGACTAAATTACCCTCCTAATGTGTACGAGGTTTTAGTATAATAAGAAAATGTGCCGATAAAAGCGACAGGCGGCGGCAAACGCAAATGTTTGCATTTGCACGCACGAAAATGGAATTGTTCTATTGTTACCAAACGCAGCGTGAACGTGCGCGATGAAAAAGCGAAGCACAAGTGTTCTGGGGGCGGTTTGGCGGCAGCTGCCGACGGCGGTATCGCGCTATCGATCCATTGATGTTTCTTAACCGGCGAACAAAATGTTTTATCCACGCCACAATCCACTCCAAAACGCACACTGAAAAGTTAATCTTTAATCTGTATTAAAATACATTTAGGTTTGAACAATAAGGGCTGTTTTCACCCCTACATCATAACTCTTAACTGGCAAATAAAATATATGTGACACAACAATTACATTACAATGCCTATTCATTTATGTGGAACATATTTTTTTAACTGGAAGTTAGGGGTTATGTTGTACTGGCGCAAGTTTCAAGTTAAGGCTGGCGTCTAGACATATGTCACATGTAAATTCTCCATGAGAACCGGTTTTGGTGTTTAAGTACATGCACAAAGAAATAAAACTTAAAACAACGGAGTTCTAATGTGGTTTTAATGGAGTACGGTGTATATAAAGTTGCATACAGTGAGAGCCTTATGTGTAAAAAGAAAAGTGTTGTGTGTGAAAAAGAAATGCAAATATTGTTGAATTAAGATTTAGTATTCAACATTTCGACGTCGAATCTTAGACACGTTTCGCTTTTCGCATTTTGCATCATTCTAGGTTAGGTTCGGCTACTTTTTCGTTTTTACACAGAGGCTTTCAATGCGTTGTGATCTGTGATGCATTGGAATTTACTACATGTAACAGAATACACATCATTAGATCATTGCATAATAGTTATTTATGATCCGCGGACGCGCAAGCCACGAACCAAGGCGAAGGTTCGCGAAGTGAGACTCGTTTGTGGCGTTTGCGCGTCCAAGGGGCATA